>JAOTAY010000189.1:8259540-8280311 GCA_025629805.1 Erythroxylum baracoense | reverse complement strand
TATGAATGCATGAACATAGCAATGCAATGTTAAACACTCCTAACCCGTTCCAAATTACCATATTACCCTTCCCATAGATGAGGAGATGTTACAAAGAGTGATTATTATAAATTTGTTATCCATTTTTCTCAAAAAATATTTTATCCTCAATAGATTGTTTTGGGAATATTCTAGCATTAAACCCTTTAGAATTAAGTAGATGTCAATTCCATAAGTTAGTAAGAATAACAATTTCTACCCTTATATTCCTAGGTTTAATGAACCTCAATTTACTTGCATTTGGTAAATTGGACAAGAGGCCTTCGAGATGCCAATTAGGGTTTTATATTATCCCTAAGATTAAGAATTTTCTAAAAAGACCATAAGCATGTAGTTTTGGGTTTGATTTTCCAAAAGCTAGCTCCTTTTATGGATCCATCGTATCTATAGGAAATTATGGTAGCAAATGCTTCCAAATCCTTTTGAATAGAAGCACTCTCCCAAAACATTTTACGTCTATATAAAGAAAATATTTTGTTATGAATCCATAAGATATTAAGAAATTGTCCATTTGAAATCACTTTGTTCATTGTTATAATTGATTTGATCCATAGACCTCCTTCTTCTTCCTTAATGCAAATTTAAATCTAACTAACTTTGGATTTAGAGTAAACATCTTGTTTTCCATTCCAAATAAAGTTTTACCATATTCTTAATATCTTTAGTTTGACTGATTGATAGGGGCAAAGAGGAGTACCAATAAACATTAATCTAATTAGGATAAAATTTATCAGCCTGCTTATGTTAAGCATACGTTGTTCTAACATGCTATTCTTTTAAAAACAACTTCATATAAAGGCTGATATTCACCATAGGATAACTTGGTAGTAGAGATAGGAATCTTACAATATTTAAAAGACATCTACTGAATCTTGATGCCTATAATTTGTAAAAGATGATGAACCTCAGATAAGCTACATATAGAAGTATAAAAAGAGTTTTGAATATGTTAATTGATAAAGCCAACAAGTTTTAGACAAGATTCAAAGATTTAATCAAGATATTAAGAAATCTAGCTCTAACTTTATAGAATAAAGGTAATTATCTGTAAAGGAAAGATTAAATAAATTGTCTCATGTATTTGATATGGTATTTGAATTTCTTACATGAGTTTAAGTTTGAGGCAATGATTCTGATAGTGCTTTAATGCAAAGTATGAAGAGGTAATGGCAGAGGGATCTCCTTACCTCAACCTTTTGGTACCTTAGAAAAGATTGCAAGGTTCTCCATTCACCATGATGCTGAAGTAGTAATGACACATTTTTTGATCCAATGACTACATTTGTTTAGTAATCCAAAAGTTTCCATAACTTAAAATAGAAAGGTACAACTTATAGTGTCAAATACTTTATGAAAATCAACTTTAATAGAGTAGCATTTAGTAGATAGCTTCTTATAATAATTCTTGAATAAATCTTGATTAATCAATATGCTATCACTAATACTCCTACTCTAAAAAAAAACACTTCTTGGCAAAAAACTAATAAGAGAATTTAATATGCTTTTAATTTGATAGAAAGAATTTCGAAATAATCTCATCAATTGCTTTGCAAAAAGTGGATGGATTGAAAACTAAGAAGTAAAGTAGATATGAGTTTTACATGGTTTCTTTAACATAACTTTAGTAATTAAATCTCTTATTGATCTCTAAGATTCTTTTTAATATGCATTCAACCTATCTGGAGTTAGTGCCTTATTAAAGGTTAAAAAGCCCCTCTTTTATCTCCTTCTTTGAGAAAGCCTTTGTAAACGAATCAGCTTGAGCTGAATTGATAGAATATGGAATGAGAGATTGAATATCCATAAATGTTGGATGGTAAAACTCTAAGTGCCTAATATCTGCTCAAAATAGTGACTTGTGTGAGCTTAAAGTTGAACTTAATCCATATAAAAAGCCTTTGATTTGTCTCTGAAAAGGCTAATTCTACTGATGCTCACCTTTATGGTAATTGCATTATGCAAAATTCAGAATTCTTATATTATCATGCAACAAAGAACACGAGATTGACACTGACCTCAGTTTGTACTGAGGATTGATTGTCCCTATATTTTATTACAGCTTCTTTTTTATCGTTAATATTTCTCTTGTGAAGTTGTTTTAATTTTTGTTTGATGGCTTGTAGTTTTTCGGATACATTTGGAGGAATCCCTTCCATTTACCTTATTATTGATACCTCTATGATTTCCTCCTCAAAGCCAAGAACGTTGACTAAGAAATTGAAGAATTTAAAAAGGATAATTCCTTGGGGACGAGTTCAAATGCAAGTGGACCTTCATATGAGAGTGATATGAAAAGAAAGGATATTCAAGTGAGCCCTGTTACTATCAAAAGTTGCAAGCCATAAGGAGCTAACTAAGGCACGATATAATTTCTTTCTAGTGTGTCATTTATCAAATTGCTTATTGCTCCAAGTGAAGAGTTGACGATTATATTTGAGATTAGACAGATCATATTGAGTAATGAATTAAGTTCCTAAAGTTTACATTAAGCAATTTCTTGGACATTATCATAACTTCAGATTCATAAATAAATAAGTTGATGTTGAAGTCACTTATCATTAACCAAGGAGAAGTTGTGGAGGAAGCTATTTTGATTAAGTCATTCTAGAAATTCTTGCAACTAAAGTTGGAATGATATATAACAGTGGCCTCCATTTAAGTCATAAAAGTAATGAAATTCATTTTAATATGAATAAATTAATAAGATAAAAAATGATGAGCTATAGAAACAAGATTAGGGTCATAATAAATCACACTTGTACCATATTGGTGAGCTGTGATTTGAGATAAGTTGCAACTCCTTACGCAGGAACTAAGGTTCCTTTCCATTTTGTTGAGTTTCAGCTTGGTCTATAAGAGACCTAGTAAAGTAAGCCTTTTTTGATTTATCTAATTACCAATTATTCTTTGTTTTTAGATTTTTTGGAGCATCAAACATTACAGGCTATGATCAATGAGAAAAAGCTAAAGGATAGGAGGCCATTTTTCTTTGGTTTATGCCCTGGTTTCTTCTAGGTGATAATAAAGAATTTGCCCTCCATGATAGGGGAAGAGAGTGAGAGTAAATTTCAATATCAAATTTAGGGTATCAGCATAAAAGAAGGTGAAGAAGGCCTTATTAGTCGAGTAAGAGCAAACATTTAAGAAGGTTGTTGCACCTTTATTATCTTGTTTCATGCAAGGTGTTAATAAGGGGATAAGAAGTCCCTCTGAATTTGCGATAGGAAGAACCTAAGCATTGGTAAAACTAAGTTTATAGGCAATATAAGGGTATAAAGGGACTCAATCTTGGGGTTGATCTACTTGACAGGGAGTTGAAAGACTGACTCCTTGTAGCTCATCCGAGAAAATAGGTTGAAACTTCCTCCCTGTAGCCCTCCATTCTTAAATAACACCTTGTCTTGTTGGTCTCCATTAATAGCTAATTAGAATATTAACAAAAATATTCATTATACATCATTAGCAAGTTAGTTTTTAATAATGACATAAAATGCATATATTTTGAAAGTTTTGTACCTTTGCCTTCATTAGCAAAAGTTTTTAGCTCAACTTAATAAATAACTTTTATGTAACATTTCTTTAAACTCGTTCCTTCAAACTAAAGTTTTCTTTCTCACCAAGTATTTAAGAAATGCAGTCTCACCTTTGTGTTAGGTTTTTTATTTGCCTATCAATTTAGGATTCACTTGAATTTTTTCACCAAATTAAAATTCTCAATCCAATAAATTTATTTAAAAATTGAAATCACACATATACTACAACATTTGCATCAAGAGTCCACCTAATTATTTTTATTTTTCTCCAAATTGAAAATTTCAATTCCATCAGTTTATAAAAAAAAATTAAAATTCTAGATCATAATACTATAATGATTAGAATGAACTGCCTAAACAAAAAAAAAATTGAATATACAATAACCAAAAGTAAATAAAGATTTTATATTAATATAAAAGTAATAATTTATATAAAAAAAGAAAGTAAAATAGTGTTCATGATTGGAATAGATTAATAGGTAAAAATCCCTTTTAAATTATAAAATTTTTTATGTTAGATTTTAATTATAAAAACTTAATATTTTTAAAACTAATCTAATTAAACTCTCAGTTTAAAATTAATCAATTATATAGTTTTTATACATCTATTAAATCCTACCGAGGTCACTGTAGAATCCAACTGAGACTAAGCAGATCCACAGCTAAAATAGAAAAAAAGCCTATTTTTCTTCTATCACCGTCGGCCACTGAAAAAGCTCAGGCAGAACTTAGGTAATCCTTTCTTACTTTGTTCCACTTCTTCTGTAGCTTCTCTTTTCCAAATTTTGTGCTTTCTGTTTTCAAGAAAGCACCGCATCTTTTTAAGCACTTGGGGTTAGAGGTGAATGCACTTAGAAAGGGGGTAGCTTCTCAGGATGCGGCAAGATGCATCCTGGTGATCTCTCATAGGCCATAGCTAGAGAGAGCACTGATTTCAGCAAGGGCAACAGGTGCCACTCTTTTGGGCTGCATGCAACCTCGGTTCAGCATTTCTTATATTTCCCTTAATTTTGGTCTCATTATTAGCAGATACCGTTGGAAATTTTCCTTTTTCTCCTCAACTGACCTGCCTTTTACTCGAACTGCATACTAATAAGCAATAATTGGTCTCACTCTAGCTTGCTTTAGCTCATCCTCCGGAGACAACACCCCTGCAAATTCCGATGTTAGACAGGAGGTGTTTATTGAGATGAACATAGGATCACTCATCGCCGCAAGGCACATATACATTATATGCATCATAAACGAAAGGACCCAAATACAAAAACTATTTTATTGAATCGCACGCACTCTTACATAATTAGGAAGTCTGCCAACCATATTACAACTCAGTTTCATATACGCACACGTGTATATATAATTTTATTATTTTTGGTACAACGGAAAAGCAAAATGGAGAGCACAGAAAGAGATGCAGGAGAATAGCCCCGTTAAAAGAGAAAAAAACAGTCAAATAAAGTATATAAATGTTTTAAGTTATTCAAATTAATGTTATTTCTAATTTCAATATTTTAATTATTATATCTTTTTTATTTCAATGGTTATATGTTAATAACCATTTTATATTGGAGCCTTTATTAAGAAATCTTATGTTGTTACCAAAATTCGAATAGAATATGTAACTGAAAATAAAATCTCAAGTAGTTTTATCAAAATATGTAGCTGAAAATAAAGTGGATGTTAGATGAGATCTCCGTTAATAAATATTAATGGAATTGTTATATAAAATGATTATCAAATTTATAGTAATTAAAATGTTGAAACAATGATTACAAAACTCAACTAGTTTATGGTTCAATTGTAAAAACTTTAAACTGTTCAACTTTTCGGTTTGATTTATTTTAATAACTGTTCTTGTTAAAAACTGATCAATTTATTAATTAATTGATAATTTTTTATTTATTAATAAATTTTTATAAATTAAAATTAATTAATTAATTTGCGTTTATTAGTTTTCAATAAACAATCAAATAATCTTCTTTTTTTATTTAAACTAAGAGCAATTTTTAAATCGTATTTTAAAATTTTAAATTTTATTTAATATTTAATTAATTTTATAATAATCTAATATTAATGGAATTTTTTACAGGTTGAAATAAAGAATAAAATCGAAAAGTACGCTTGTCCCCGACCTGTTACAAAGTAATTTTTGTTTGTCAGGTTGCATAGCCTATAACTAAAGTTGAGCGATAAATTGGTTCATTTATCAGGCTCAAATGGATTAGGTCCAAAATAATTAATTATTAGTTGACCCATTGAGCAAAAGTTGGGCTAGAAGTATTCGTCTGGAATATATTTTCAGTTGGGCATATATCACAAAAAGAGCTAAACAAGTCTATTGAGAAATTTATCGTCTGACCATTATATTCGACTATCAACGTTCAACATTTTAATTGCAGCTCAGGTCAGTTTTTAAAAAATAGATAATTAAATCCTTTGCTTTCTTTTTTGAAGGGACTTATTGACTTAGACAAACGGAGTGAAGATAGCAATTAAAGCCTGAATGGGATTAATTTTTTTAAAAAAGGGTTAATTATAGAAAATTTAAAACTTTACCTAATTTTATAATTATATCTCGAATTTTAAAAATTGACAATTAAATTTTTAATTTTTTAATTTTTTAATTTTAACCCATTGTTAATATAGCTCGCCATGTGCTCCAAAAAAATAAGGCATGTCAGCCTTAATTAACACAAGTGATAAATATGAAGATTAAAAAAACGAAAACGTCGTACTGTCAACAAAATTAAATCCTTAAATTTGTCGATTCCCTCCTACCAGATGCACACGCCTTTGTTTCTCTGTTTGTTACTGTCGTTTAATCCCTCGACGCTTTCCAGTGTCGCATCGTCGTTAGTTCTCAATCTACTTTCTCCCGATGCCCACTCCCATGTTTCTCAGTTTGTGGGCATGTAAACTTGGAGGACTTCTCTGACTAATCCAGGGATAAAACTAACATATTGCGTTAAACTGGACCTACTAGGAACTCAATATCACAATAGAATTCGAGATTATCTATACCAAATATACGCTGTCTAGTAGATAAATATTGGGAAGTTTCGGTGATGTCAAGGTCAGAAACAAAGCAGAAACACCACGTCTCTGGAATTTTAGGCTACTATGCTCAATCAAGCAATGCAATGCGACAAACTATATTTATGGCACTTGGGACCAAACTTTGCTGTTGGCTAACGGAGTACTCTGCCAACCTGTGAGAAACAAACAAAGGTATACCTATATAAAACCTAGCTTCTTCCGAAGTTTAGCGACAAGTGCTCAGTGTGATTAGGAATATGTAAAAATGAACTCTGTTTTGTCATCTTTAGTCTACTTGCAATTGTCGTACATTGCAAGGCTGTCAGGAATCCCATCACTTTCTCATCTCATTGACTTTGTCGAAAATTTGCTCGGTTTTTAGTCCTAATCTTGCCTGATTTAACATATTTGGAAGTTAACGAAAAATCGTAAGGGACAGTGGGTTTCGCAAATTTTCCGCAAATTTTTTAGACACCAATAAAATAAAAATAAGCAAAACCAAAATAATAAAAACATCACAAATTTGATAACGTAATTTGACACTCCTTGTTTACGTCTGCGGGTCCCTCACCCAGCTTAATCACTTTCACTGAAGTACAATAGATTTACCCAAGGCTTTATTGAGATGACACCACCCAACTCTTGACACTATCACTCAATCTCACTTCCCGTGAAAAAATTTTACACTCAATAGTACGACCGCCTCGTACTAACCTCGATAGAGGATTTTCTTAATCAACCCAATAGTACGACTGTTTCGTACTAACCTTAACATAGGATTTTCTCAACAATATTTGATAACAAAGATAAGAAATAAACAACTCTAGTGATCAATCAACTAAGAGCAAAATAATACACTTGAGATAAAAAGAAGACAACTTTTTGAAAAGTTTCGCTCCGCTGAAATAAATCTGGAAGTCGTCGCAATACCGATAAGAAAGCAGTTCACCCAAGAGCTATTCTACAAATCTTTCTCAATTCAGCTTCCAACAAATTAAATGGATATTTCACACATCACCCGAAGCACTCACGCACAAGACATCAGCCATAAGTCTTCAACTAAAAACCAGTCTCTTGTGTATTTCCAAAAAATCACTTCATTTCCCAATGAAACTTGTGGCAATACTTTCGAGCCACAACATCAACACACTTGATTCACTTTTTCAATGATAAAAACATATACGACTCTCACACAATGAAGACCTACACTACTCACATAGACATTAATCACCCTCCCTTCTCACCACCAATCAGCCGTATGTTCTTTTACTCACTTAAAAATCAACTCACCGTTAACACCCAATACCACATACGCATAATACTCACAAATCCATGAGTCTTAGGTTGCCGTAAATCTCATATGGTTTTCCAAGCAACACACACGTAAATAATTAGCTGAAAGTACTCAAACTTCACTTACACAACACAAGCCGTGACTTCCATGAGTTTTTCAAGCAACACCCGTATATATTGTCAGCTGAGAAACATGCACCCTTCACTGCACAAACCAAAGTTGCCTTAAGCTATATGACGAGACATTGCAAAATTGCTGCTTTGTTTATTCAATGAACAACTAAGGCATACCACACCTGTTACCCACTCACGCAAGATTTACATTAGAGATAGACCTCTGTAGTAGATGGGAAATGTGGATAATTACATATTTTGAAAATAGACTTTTACTATTATTAGGAGATTTGCACAGATCCCACTTCAACCAAATAATCACAATTTTAATTCCACCACACTTAAGATTTTATATGTTCAATTTAAAATGCCAAAATTAAATAAAAGATATTATATATATATATCTTAACAGTTGATGATAACGAAGCAACCTCCCTTGATTGGCAATGTTAATTTAAACTTTTTGGTCAAATCTTTATCTCATCTCTAAAGATGAAGAGTTATAGTTGACAGGGACTTGCCAGAGGCTGAACTTCATTTGCACCAAGGATTATAAGTAAATTCCTCGTTCAATGTACAAGGAGACAGATCTACCGAGTTTCCTAGTGTACAATAATTAGGTATCTTCACATCAGAACGGAGTGCAGTTGACGGTAAAATCAATCGTGGAGGGGTAACTTTGTGATCACAAAAGAATCAGTAACAGCAGTTCTCTCCAAAAAAAGGTACAAGGCTTAGTAATCAAACAAAATCTCAAGAAGAAAAGAAAGTCGCAGAACTGGCCGATCAATTAGATAGCATTTCGTTTTCTGTTTCTCCCAATTCTGAAGCGCAAGCTCTTTTCATTTTTATGATGATGTTACAACACAATATTCCTACCTTTCAACCTTGTGGTATAATGAATA
This sequence comes from Erythroxylum baracoense, assembly GCA_025629805.1. Taxonomy (NCBI): domain Eukaryota; kingdom Viridiplantae; phylum Streptophyta; class Magnoliopsida; order Malpighiales; family Erythroxylaceae; genus Erythroxylum; species Erythroxylum baracoense. Next base: position 8,271,391 of record JAOTAY010000189.1, on the reverse strand, counting down.
AATTAATTTCATTATTGGCCCCACATAATGAATCTACATTTCTGTAAATATTGAACTGAAACAAAGCATTGCAGCTTTTAGTGCTCAGTTGCTGAGCAGGAGTTCAGGCAGTAAATCATTATGTCATGAATCAGTTCTTGTGCTTCGAATCAGCCTTACGAAGTGTTTGGTTGGTGTCTTCACCAACGAAGACAGTAGACAAAGATATAATAATCCTGTTTATAACTGTGTTTGTTTGCTGTCCTCATTCATTTTTGTTCCGTCTTCGGAGGACAAAGACAGAAATTTTTTTGTTCCTTCCAAGACTGTGGTACAAGATTTCTTGTCATAAGGACAAAAACAAAACATATAAGGAAATATCAGAAATACCCCTCCCCCCACATAAGGAATTTATTATTCTTAATTATATTATTAAACTCATCATCATCATCATCATTATTATTATTATAAATTTTAAACTTATTATTATTATTATTATTATTATACGAAATTAATTTGTTATTGTTATTGTTATTATTATTATTTGTTAATTTTTTTACTAATACAAATCATTCGTTTTAAAATAATCAATGAATTACATATTTCTAATCATATTATACTGCAGGGGCATTTTAGTCATTGACACTGTTTTTATGTTCGGTCAACTGCAACCAAACACATTTCTGTCCTTAAGACGGAGATAGTTTTATCTGTTTTGTCCATCACAACCAAACACCTCACTGTCTTCAATTTTTTGTTCTGTTTTGTCTCTAAATTTTTGTCTCGTTTCGTTTCTGCATACTAAAGACAGTAACCAAATGCAGCATTAGAGACACAGTCATCAGGTACAGAGCCAAAATGGCTGCTCCCAAGAACCTATCAGTCCTCATTTTTATACAAGTGCCCAAAACTACAAGGGTGGTAGGAGGGAATTGACAAATTTAGGGATTTAATTACGTTGAAACGATATTATATGTTAATCTTTATTAATCTTCATTACTTGTGTCAGCTTATGTGTCTTATTAATTAGGATTTCTAGAATATGTAGTAAGTCACGTCAACGAAAATGAAAGAGACATTAATGTTGGGTTAAAATTGAAAACTTGAGCATTTAATTATCACTTTTTAAAGTTTGGATTATAATTATAAAATTAGGCAAATTTTAAGATTTGTTTTTTGTAATTAACCCTTAAAAGAATGACAAAGCTAAAAATTTCTCTCATGTCTCTTTCTTTCTATATCGAGCATGTGATGCCGAAAACATTTTGTAAATTTTGTTTACAAAACTTTCAACCTTAGATGCAATTATAAACACGAGGAAAAATTTTGTTCATAAAACTTTCAACCTTAGATGCAATTATAAACAAGAGGAAGATAGAAAGAGTTAACATCCATTGCAGAATCATGAAAAATACAAACTTGTTCATTGTAATTGCCCGAACCACCCATTCACAGATATTGTCCGCTTTGAGCCTTGGCCTAGCCAAACTCTCATGGTTTTGCTCTTCCCACTATTTAAAAATGCATCTATGAGGGAGAGGTTTCCATAACCTTATAAGGCCTACTTTGTTCCCCTCTCCAATCGATATGGGAATCTAAAATTCCACCCCCGTTGGTGGCCCAATGTCCTTTTTGGCCCACAAGCCTAGGTCCACCCCCTTGGAGGCCCAGTGTCCTTGCTGGAATACAGGCTTGGATCCACCCCCTTGGAGGTCCAGCGTCCTTGCTGGCACATCGGCCCGGGTACTAGCTCTGATACCATTTTTAACAACTTGGACCACCCGCTCACAGATATTATCCCCTTTGGGTCTTGACCTAGCCAAGCCTTCACGGTTTTGCTCTTCCAACCTTTGGAAAAACGCGTATATGAGGGAGAGGTTTCCATAGCCTTATAAGGCCTACTTTGTTCCCCCCTCCAATCGATATGGGAATATAATATTTCACCTCCCTTGGGGGCCCAACGTCCTTTCTGGCCCACAGGCTTAGATCCACCCCCTTGGAGGCCCAGCGTCCTTACTTGCACACTGACCTGAATCCACCCCCTTGGGACGCCCAACGTCCTTATTGGCACATCGGCCCGGGTACTGGCTCTGATACCATTTGTAACAGCTCGGACCACCCGCTCACAGATATTGTTTACTGTGGGCCTTGGCCCAGCTAAGCCCTCATGGTTTTGCTCTTCCCACCTTTGGGAAAACGCGTCTATGAGGGAGAGGTTTTCATAGCCTTATAAGGCCTACTTCATTCCCCTCTCTAATTGATATGGGAATCTAACACTCGTAGCTGTAGAAGATAACATGACTTATTAATTATGAGAATAACATTTATGAAAAAGAAACTCCACAAAACCCGAATTGGTATCACGTGAGCATAATAGCCTTATAAACATTTTATTGAATGAAGCATATTCTTAATGTTATCGATCGAGATCAATGAACAACGGCTCGCACCAGATGAGAATCAATATCTTTAATGACTTTGACTGCCAGATCCAAGTAAGTATTTGAAGTCGATACATCTGTTTGGAAAAATTGCGAATTAAATCTCACAGGTAAAATAAGCAAGGAAATAATACATAGAAAATTTAACATGATTCACCCTCTAATTTAGGCTACGTCCACAAACCAAACTTTGAATAAATTTTCCACTAATCAAAATAGCGGGTATAGAGAGTGAAAAATGATATAACAAAATAGTAATGCTCTCACACAAAGTTTTTCCCAAATTTATTATCCTTAGGATAATGTCCTCACTATTTTGTCACTCATCCTTTTTAGAAAAATGTTTTTCGAAAAATGGCCCAAAATCACTCTCTCACAAAATAGCTCTATAAAATTCACTCTTAAACTCACCACATAACTCATGCACATTTGATGTGCATATATGTTAAGAGAGGAGGAAGGGAGGGTCTTTTATAAACCCTCCACCACAAGTCGTTTTGTAGCAACTAACAGCTTGCATGCAAGTTGTTAAATGCAAGTTGTTGTCAAATTGCTTTTTACTTCTCTATTTTTTAAAGATAAATCTAGAATGACGGTACTGACATACAACCATGTATATTGGTACTGCCTTACGATTCTCCCCATATCGACTACATGGTATTTACTATCATTCCTATAGATAATCGACAGAACTCAAACTTTCCCTAGGTAAAACTTTTATTTTCATATCTAATTCATTCTCATCCGTATGAATCTTCTCAAGTTATAATAGATTCTTCTCTAACACCTCTCTGATCCAGTGATATCTCACATCAATATGCTTTGATCTTGAATGGAATGAGGAATTTTTCCAAGGTGAATAGCACTCTAACTGTTGCAAAACAATTGATATCTATCTTACTGAAAACAGAGTTCATCTAAGAACTTTTTCATCCATAGGAGCTCCTTGCATGCTTCAATTGTAGCAATAAATTCCACTTAAGTGGTAGATAGAGCAACGTATTTATGCAATTTTGATTACCATGACACGACTCCCCCTGCAAAGATAATTAGATAACTTAAAATAGACTTTCTCGAGTCAACATGGCTGGCCATGTCTGAATCTACGGAACCAACTAACAGAGGCTTGGTAGTTCCAAAAAATAAGCATATTTTGGAAGTACCACGTAGATATCTAAGAATCCACTTCACAGCATCCCATTGTTCCTTACTAGGATTTAAAAGGAACCTACTCACCACTCCAACTGTGTGAGCAATATCTGGCCATGTACATACCATGACGTACATCAAACTTCCAAGGATAGAAGCATAGGGGACTTTCATCATCTCTTCCTTCTCTTCATCCATCAAAGGGCATTGCTTAGTACTCATCTTAAATTGATTAACAAGAGGACAACTAATTGCTTTAGCTTTATCCATATTGAACCTTTGAATTACTTTCTCAATGTACTTTTCTTGTGATAACCATAATTTCTTGGCACCCTTGTCTTTGATAATCGTCATGTCAAGAATCTGTTTTACTGGCCCCATTGTTTAATTGCTTCCTCAAATTTTTAATCCTTTTGATAATTTGGCCAATAATAAACATATCGTCAACATAAAGTAAAAGGATAATAAAATCAGAGAACTTCTATACAAAAACACAGTGATCTAAAGTAGTCTTCTTATAGCCTTGCTCCCCTATAACTATTTTAAACTTCTTATGTCACTTTCTCGGTGCCTGTTTTAAATCATAAAGGCTTTTTATCAATCTACAGAAATAGTCCTCTTTCCCTTTTTCCTTGAAACCCTCTGGCTGCTCTATATATATCTCTTCTTCCAAATCTCCATGAAGAAAAGTTGTCTTGACATCCAATTGCTCGATTTCTAAATCTAAACTTATTGTGAAATCGAGCACTGTATAGATGGATGTCATTTTCACAACTGGTGAAAACATCTCATCAAAATCAATACCTTTTCTTTGGTTGAATCCTTTAACAACTAATCTAGCTTTGAACTTTAGATGAGAATTGTGTTCATCATGCTTAATCTTGAACACCCACTTATTTTTCAAAGCTTTCTTGCCTTTTGGTAACTTTACCAGCACAAAAGTTTTATTCTCATGAAAAGACTTCATCTCATCTTGTATAACTTGAAACTATTTCATCTTATATTCATCTATCATAGCCTCTTGAAAATTCTTAGGTTTTCCCCTATTAGTAACTAATGCATACTAATAACTGGAGCATCAAAATCTTTATCTGATTGATTTTGAATGGGACTATCATTATCAGCTACATTCGGCTGGCGATTTTTAACTTTACCTCCAAATTATCTTGGCACCATTTTTGGAGGAATTAACTCTAAGTCCACCAGGTCACCATTAATTTTTGGAACATCCTTTTTCACTTTATCAAGATCTTCAATGGTTTGATCTTCGACAAATATAACAGCATGACTCCAAATCAACTTCTTCTGGACTAGATCATAGAACTGATAGCCGAATTGACCTTCTCCATAACCAATAAATATACACTGGCGAGTCTTGATGTCAAGCTTGGATCTCTCATCTTTAGGGATATTGAGATAAGCTTTGCAACCAAATACCTTTAGATGAATTTTATGTATGCATAAGATAATCATTTTAACAACAAGATTCCTAAATCTCATACATGTGGCAACATCTCATTTTGAATATGCATGCATAAAATTCATAAAAGCAATTTTTATAAAAATTAATATGGAATTTACAAGCATGCATGTTCATCAGATTTCCAGAATTTCCTAGAACTTCATACATGCATAAGGCTAAAACTAAATTTTTAATAAAATAGTAAATGACATTCAATTGCATTTTACTTTGACTGAAACATAACATAACACCTTATAAACATTTATGTGAAAGAAAATCAGAAAAAAATTTCTAGAATTATTACCAAATTTTCAAAATCAGCATATGCATTCAGTTTTCTAGAAATTCCCGAAAACTTACTTGTGAACAGACTGGATATTAATTCTAAATAAAATAGCAAATAAAATTTAAGTGCATTTTCCTTTATCAGAAACATGATATAACATCTTATAAACATTTTTGTGAAAGAAAATCAGAAAAATTTTTACAATTTACTTGAATTATCCCAAACCAACATACATATTAGTCATAACCTAGCAAACACTTTGTAAAAATGTTCAATACATCATCTAATACATGCATAAACTTACTCTGATACCACTACTGGGTTTGCCATAAACCCATCCATCACATACATGAGAATGCAGTGGAAGTTTCTAGGTCTTAATTCTGACACCATGATAACCCAGAAAAGCCAAAATCACACATGCATGCATAGACATATAAAAGAACATGAAATATAAAAATTTTTACCTTTTCTTTCTCCTCCTTCCTTATTTCTTCTTTTTTTTGGGTTGTGGCAAACACCAAACCCTTGATCACCCAAGAACACGCAAAGATGAAGAAGAAACAATGTGTAAGGGTGATTTGAGCACCAAACTATGCTCAAAATGAAAAGAAAGATCAAGACTCTCGTTGCATGCACTTTGATTCATGTAACAATTGCATAAATTGCAAGAACAAGACTCAAAACACCTCTCTCTCACTCTAGAACTCTTCTAGAGCCATTATCCTCTTACTTAAGTATGTAAGAACCAGTTAGACTCTTCATACATAAGTGAAGAACTCACTTATGTACCTAAGTCGTGCCTTCGGTCACGATCGTGGCCTACTTAATTCCAGCTATACACACTATGTTTTTCATCTGATTTTATGCATGTGACCCTTAAGTGTCTGATTATTTTAGGCACTTGAATTAACTTTTAATTCAAGGAAATCATAAAGGGTTTCATGATGCCAATTTATAGGAATATAAGTGAATTAAGACATGAACTCTTCGATAGTTAATTATCCAACTTACAAACCTTTCTATAGACAATTACCATGTAATCCATCCTTTCACTATACTGTACCCCACTTCGTTCAGAGTATGGGCTATGTGTCAACTCCCACTAAACTGACTACGTCACTTCTAGTCCAAGTGATGTTAGTTCTTATCCTGGGATCTTATTACTCTATGTGTCATTGAAGACTCTTTTTATGACACAAAACTGCTCTGGCTAGAGACTCCTGAGTAATGACCCGATAAGAGGTCGTAGGTATCATTTCCTTTTATCAAGAGTGGTGAATCCTTTATTAGCTACCCAATTACTTTTGAATACCAATAGTTATACGCAATCACCATCCTAAAAACGACCTCATGTTGAGGTAACAAGTATTGATGTCAAAGCACAGGATTAATATCTAAGATATCCTTGAGTACCTCAAGTCTAAAGATATTTACATCATTGCCATTATGAGATTAATCATAGACAAGTGATAGATCATCCATATGATAATCTCATAGCAGGTCTTCCGATGTACTTACTAGTCTTAGTAAGCATCCACATGAAACTCTAAACATCTCATGCTTATAGTTTGTGAGATCCACTGCTTAATCAAATTCAAGGAGTATAACATGTGCTAGTATATCCGGATTAATAATGTCTTATCTTATAAATCCCATAACTAGGGATTATTTAGATACTAATATAATTGCATATGATATGAATCTCATTATCATGATCTCATCATGATTTCCTTTATACTATGTTTTGTATCATGGACTTGATTAATTCAATTTAAGATCGACATCAATTCATATATAAACGAATATCAAATTAATGAAAAATTTCCTTTTGCTTTATTAATAAAAATAAAGTTTGTATAAAAGTGTTAAAGGTGATTGCCTTTAGAACAGTACTCTAACAATATCTTCACTATTTTGTCACTCACCCTTCTTAGAAAAATGTTTCCTAAGAATATGCCAAAAATCACTCTCTTACAAAATGGCTCTTTAAAATTCACTCTTAAACTCACTAAACATCTCATGCATGTATGATGTGCATATATGTTAAGAGAGGAGGAAGGGAGGGGTCTTTTATAGACCCTCCACCGTGTGATAGCTTGCATAGCAAGCTATTATGTAGTAACTAAAAGCTTGCATACAAGCTATTGCAAGTTATTGTCAACTTGCTTTTTACTTCTTTTTTTATAGATAAATCTAGAATGCTAGTACCATGTATGTCGGTATCACCTTACAATATCCTCATTTAGTTTCTTAAATTTCATACACCATTTCACCACTATTCTTCTATTTTCCTCAGTGACCCCAAGTGTAATCTTGAAGCAATTACAAAGCTTCATTACATCTCCATCCAAAATGTTGAAGGTCACTGACTTGTTCTCATCATCTAGTTTCTTCACCGACTCTTTCATACTCAATGTTCTACCCTTTGTAATTTATAAATAAAGAAGGAAATGCATAATTTTGTTCTAGTTCCATTTTATTGTTGCTTTAATTTTATCATTTATCATGATAAAAGATGTGTTATCATTAAGAAAATGCCTCTATAAACTTAAAATATCCTTATCAAGATTGTTTCCTTGATGTCTAACACCATAATTATGACAAAAATGGTTTATTCTTTTTAGTCAAAATTTTAATTTTAACATTTAACCTTTTAAAATCAAGTATGGTAAGCCCTTTCATTACCTCGGTTGGGATTTAACTGATAAATTATTCTTGCTATTTTCCAAGTTAAATTGACAGTAATTAGTTCTACATTCATTTTTAAAAGATTGAGGACTCATGTGATAGAAACTTCTTTTAAAGTTTAGCGAATAATTTTTGAAAAGGCAAGTAGTAATTAAGTAATATTATAGATGGTCTTTAGTTACCTAGGGTATAATTCCTAGCCTTAACAGAGCCAACAGTCTCCCATTCACCTTCATGTAGCTCAAAATTCTGAAAATTGATTTCTAATTTTGTCTTCACCTTACCATTTAGAGCCATAACTAAACCTTCTAGAAATAGCAACGGATAGGAGGTTATATAATGGAATTGAGTGGCATAAAAGAGCCAATGTACCTACCCCTTATATAGGAAGGAAAATTGGTATATTGGACTTGATTTAAGTATTGGCTTTGTATCTAAAACTAATAAAATATTGTTTATTTTACATTATATATTTATAACAAGATTAGGATGACCACGGATGCAAATAGATGTCAATAAAAGTTTTCTTTACACTAGATATTGATATTCAAATATCAGAACTAAATTCTTGCTAATTTTAAGAATTAGATAATTTGATTAGATTGAACAAGGATGACAATTTTTTAGGTGAGATTGAGTTTGTTAGATACCTATTATCGACAATCTAAGCTCGGATGAGCAGTTCATTGCAAAAACGATATTGTTTTAGTGGATGGACTTTGCTTAAATTTTGAGTTGATTCTCTGAACTCAAGTTCAACTTAAAGGTTGGTCGATTCAAGTCTATCCATTTGCTGAGAGATCAACCATAACTGAATTACGAGCACATAATTTCGTTTTTACAATTTTTTGATGGATCTATTTAATTAAATAATTTGTAAAGCGTGAATAAAAAATAAAAAATTGAAACATACCTAATCAAAAATCCTATAAAACTTTTCTTCTAAAACTATCAACCACGAGTTGTTCAAATATTTGACCTCTATTCACAACATAAAGAGAATTTTATGTTAGGGAGGAAAAGACAAAAGCACTAATTTTATGATGTCTTTTTTCTTATTTATAGAAAAGGATCTATGGTTTCTTTTAATTAAAATTAAATTATTAATTACAATCATAATTCAATCATTATAAAATCAAATATTTCTTATTTTATTCTAGAAATTTTTAATCACTCTTTATATATAATCCATTTAGTTTTTAATATGTTAACAATGATTATAAATTATACTTATAATTTATGATTACAATTAAATAAATTAAAATTGTTTTTAAATTTATCTTTAATTTTCCAATTAAATAATTTTTTATTCATATATCAATATTGGTGTCTAACAATATGTTATGACCACTCAAACATTAAGAATGTCAAAGTAGTTTGAGTTAACTTAACTATACATGATTATAATATATAGATTAATATTTTTTAATCTAATGTTCCAATTAGACATAGAGTATGTATTTAGTGTCTACTCTATTTAAATCCTATCATGTTTGTTTTTTCTAATTAGTAATTAATTTATAATTGATATTTGAAGAACATCCTTTTAAAGTGTCAATTCCCTCTAGACAAAGAATTCCTTAAATCACTACACCAATAAAGAACAATAGAACATTCTTACTAATTACTTTAGGATAATGAATCCTTTATTGATTTACTTAATTATCTTTATAGAGGTCATAATATATCCAAGTACTACTAACTAATCAACTTTGGTTTGAATAGGTCATAAACATGCTCAAAACATAGTAATTCCTATATAAGATTTTTTAGTAATCTCAAGTCTAAAGATCAATTATACAACCACATATTTACAAAATCTACAAACACATAAGTAATGGTCCGCTTGAGATTCTTAGAATCAGGTCTATTTAATAAATACTCACACATTTGTTTAAGTATCTTCATACTTTAATTTGTAAGATTAATTACTTTCTTTGTAAGAAAGAAGTATATCACATGCTAATTTTACTGTTTCATTAATATCCCGTCTTAATGAAATTACAACTAGACATAATTTAGGAACAATTTACAAATTAAATCTCATAATTATGATCTCATCATAATTTCAATTACATAATAATTTTTTAGGGATTTTACCTTTAATATTAAGCATAAAATATAATTAAAAAATTACATAGAGATAAAGAGTTCCTTTATTGATTGAAATAATAATCTTATATATTAAATTGCAATAGATCAATTAGTTGCAAGGATATAAACTAACAATCTCTCACATCTACTAAAGCCAATTTCTAATGTATCTAACACCATACACATCCATATATTGATCATGCTCTTTTGAGACAATGACTTAGTGAGAGGATCTGCAAGATTCTCTTTAGTAAGAACTGGCTCCAATGCAATATCTATTTTCTCTAATATCTTCTTGATTATGTGAGACTTCTTAAGTACATTTGGACTGTTGATGAGACCTTGTTTATTTTCCTATGCAATGGCACCATTATTGTCATATTACAATATTATTGACTCTCCAATGCTAAGAACCACCCAAGTTTGATAATGGTGTTCTTGACCCAAACGACTTCATATGTCACCGTAGATACTAAAATGTACTCTTCCACAATCGTATAATCAACAATGGTTAGTTGGTTTGATCTTTTCCAACTTATTACATTACCCTTTAAAGTGCAAATGTCCCTTAATTTTGATATGTGATAGATCATATTGAAAACTCACATATAAAACTCTTAGTTCAACTCCTCCATAGACTACGAAAATATATTTAGTTATTTTTAAATACTTTAAGATGTCTTTCACAATCATTCAGTGCTTATCACTATGATTAGCTTAAAATGTGCTCATTATGCTCAAAGCATTGGATATATCTAGTTTACTACATATCACATATATGATTGATCTAGTAGCCAAATCATTGAAAAACAATCTAATTTATCTCTTTTCTTATATATTTGGACGTATACTATGCGAGATAGAAATTTCATGTGGCCTAGCTAAGAATCCCCTCTTGAAATTCTCTATGTTAAACCTCTTTAGTACTTTATCCACGTACGTGGAGTGACATAATTTAATTAAACTCTTTAATGTATCTCTCTAAATCATTATTCCTAAATATAGGCTACTTCTCCCATATGTTTCATAGGAAAGTTCTTGGACAACCAAATCTTTATATTGGAGCATTGGATTTTGTTTCCAATTAGTAACATGTCATCCACTTATAGATTTGGGAAGATGGATGCACTCCCATTAACCATTTTATAGACATATGGTTCATCCAAAATTTTGATAAAATTAAGCTCTTTAATTATCTCATTTAAGTGAATGTTCGTAATTTATGACACTTACTTAAGTCCACAAAGAGACTTTTATAGCTTATATACTTGATTAGAAACCTTTTAAGTCCAAGACCTTTAGGTTGTACGATATATAAATCCTCAAGTAAATTGCAATTAATAAATGATGTTTTGACATCTACTTGTTATTTCATATTCAGATATGTAACTATGGCCAATAAGATCCTTAAAGATTTAAACATAGCTACTAACAAACAAAAAGGTTTAATTAAAATCAAATCCTTATTTTTTTTGTAACCTTTAGCCATTAGCCATGCTTTATATGTGTGTATATTACCATCTATATTAGTATTTCTTTTAAAAACTCACTTGCATCCAATAGGTAAAGTACCATCGAAAGAATTTATCAAAGTCCATACATGGTTATTATACACATAATCTATTTGAGAGTTCATAGTTTTATGTCATTAGTAGGAAACAATATGAAATATTTCTTCCTTAGAAGTAGTAGACTCATCATCCATGAGTGATACATTGTCTTCTTTCATTTTAATATGTAGATCTAATA
>JAOTAY010000189.1:8176380-8196430 GCA_025629805.1 Erythroxylum baracoense | reverse complement strand
AATTCTATCAATTTTTAGATTATTTAAGACACTTATTAAATGTGCCTAAGCCTAAGTGTCTAAAAACTCCTTATTTTGGTGTAGTGAATATAAATTTATAATAAATTAGAATTATAATCTTAGTAAATATGTATTATGGTAAATGCATAATGTTGTTAATACAATAACTATACAGTGTAATTTATAGCAAAAAGCGTTCCAGATGACATTTATTTTGCAATAGTGGCAATGAATTTGTAACTTTATACTCGATTAATTTATGTTTATAATTATATGAAATAAATATTTTAATACAGTACTAAACAAACATTATTTTAAATTTCAAATTGGTAATATTCATGTGTTTTAAATTATTAGTTTATTAACATATCTAAGAGATAATATGTAGTTATAATATCCATGTGTTTGAAATTAATTTGTTAATAAACTTATGTTGTAAACATGAGTAAAACTTATCAAAAAATATAGAGAGTAGTGTCACCTGTCAGAATTTTAAAGAATAACTCTAATTATAAACACTATATAGGTACAGAACATGTACACAATTAATGGAGAAAGTAGCATTTCATTGGCCAAACTAACTTGTACATTAATTGTGAGTTTAATACCCAATGAAGCCATGAGCGTAGATTGCGTCAATTTTAGCAAGTATTTGTACGAACATAAGATACTTGAATAGAAGTATGCTTGGCATCTTAAAAGAATCCATTATGGAGTGATTGTATGTGAAGGATTGTGAGATCCAAGCAAGGGTAGGCACAAAGATTTAAGTAGGTGGAAGTGGCACGAGCAGTTCTAGCTGGGAAAGCTTTGAAAATGGGTGTAAACTGTAAGAGTTGGCGAACAATTAAGATGATTACTAGTACAATGAATCTCAGTGCTCTTAAAGGAGAATGTATCATGTAAAACATCTTTTTTCTTGGCCCTTCACAAGGGCGTAAAATCTTTGTAAGTTTGCTCTCAGTTCTAATTATTTTGCAGTTGGAGAATTTTGGATAATTGTGAAAGCCATATAAATATATGTTTCTAATATTTGTATATTATTTGCATCAGCATTTTTGACTTCTGGTAACAATTTGGCTTTTAGAATCTTGTATGTGTTAAAAGAGTTCTACTCCTCCTACCAGTATGACAGAGCTCTTTCCTTTACTTCGATTTATTTATTAGGTATATACGGTAACATTAGGTTGGTTAGATAGGTTACATGGCAATGTAAGATCCTGTTATATTTCTATTACAGCAACGCTAACATTTGCAGTAAATAGGGGTTTCGTTGCGTGATTTACGGAACTATAAATGCTCAATTGCGCTATGCATTTTATTAGGGATATGATATGGTTGTCAGGTTGGTAATTCAACATACAAATAAAAGTTTGGGATTGACTTGAGACTATTAATTAATGATATATACACAAGTTTTGGGGAGTGAGTTTGTATGGAGGATAGAAAAAGTAGTTTTCCTAAACGTAATTACGAGTTGAATTTATAATAGTCATGATTTGGTAGGTTTTTAATAAAATTTTTTTATAATGGATAAATAGTAAGGGCGAGAGTTATCAATATACATAACCTTCCAAGTAATCTTAGGAGTAATGTAATAAATAAATTATAGTTGCAATATTGTCGCTGCAATTTATTTTATCAACATAACTGCTTATAATAGTGATTACATTATTTATAATTACACTTATATAATTTATAATAGTTGCATTAATTTGTAATGATAATCTTAACTCACAATTCATTATTTAAAATAAAAATTATTCTTAATAAAAATAAATAGGCAAAAGTTTTCATGTTTTCCATTCTATTTTCACATAATTAATTTTACACAGGATTTCAAAGTAAATAAATTAATGAGACATAAGATGTAATCGTGTCACTTAAGAATTATGTGGGAGCTCCTTTAAATTTTTTCTATATTAGTTATTATTATAAAAAGCAAGTATACGCCGGCTGAGCTTGTTAGTGATATTTCACTAGTGCTGCAGCAGAAAAGTTTCTGAGTTAAAACAAGAAAGATTTTTTGGAAAAGGGAAAGGGAAATCATTCAAAAAGCCCCATCAGTTCTTCTAATTACTCTGATATATCAGAAGAGAACTTCATATAAGTAAACAGAAGAAATTAAAGAGAGCTAGGAAGAGATACTGAGATACTAGGATACATGGAGAGAGAGCAAATAATGTGGTGTAATGCATGCATGCAGAACTACATTGCAAGAAATGCATTACATTTCATAAATCCCAGAGGAGGGAAAAGAAAAAAGCTAAGGCGAGAAAGAAAGGAAACAGATGCCTGGTCTTCCCCCCGTATGCCATGGATTTGCTTATCACATTGACTTCATTTCTCTGATTGTTTTCCCTTCTTTGCTTTCTCTTCTCCTCCCTAACATATATACTCGGGTGTTTCTAAGTAGAACTGTACTAGTCAACCTGATATTGTGCAAGAATACAAAAACAAGGCATTGTACCTGTCACGATAGTCATTAACTTGTGCATGTCACTTAAATTAATATTCACTGCGATGTGTGATCAACTGGGATTCTTTCTATTGGATGGGACGCAAGCCAACTAACCATTCAAATCACAAACATTGTCTTTTAAGATAGTGACAAGTTTTCAGATTGTATCCTAATGTACGGGACTCGCAACCTGGTCTGCATAGAAGACCAGCCTCTCATTTATAAGTTTGTGGAGTACTGTCCCATAAATGATAATGAGTTAAGATATGAGACATTTCAGTTCTCCATTTATTCAAAGGTTGAAACCATTCATGAAATGTCCATCAAAGAGGGTCAATTCCATTATGAAGATATGACCAGGACAAGCACGTGTAAAAGGGCGTTAAAGAGGTGGAGAAACCAGAGTAGCTAGTAGGAATGGATTAAGCTATTTTAATAAACATTCTCATCATGGAAAATTAGGATGAGCTGATGGATATGTTCTTTTACTAATGCATGGAAGAAGATACGATTTGATGTATCCATCTATATATTTTTGCTCCATTGCCAGGACTTGAATACGTCAGCTTTATTTAGTGCAACAAAAAAAGTTTGTGGGGGTGGGACCTGAAACTCTGAAACTCTTCCCGATTGCATTATAGATTTGATGATTTTGCAGGAAAATCTTTCAGTGCACGTACTATTACTGTTCTTTTCTCTATTGGTACAAAACGAGGTATGACCTCTGTCAACGGAGGAAATATGCTAGGAAATAAAATAGCTTTACCATATTATGCTTTTAAGTCTGCCTCGTATTTTGTTATTTTGACCTTTCACCCCTAGTGTATAGGTCTGGATGCTAAACTCAGAAAAGGAAAATAAAGGAGCTCTTGCTAAGACAACAACTCCTCCCTAGTCCCTAGTCCAATTGTACTATTTACTGTAAAGGCTGCTAGAACCACTTCGGCCATGACTCCTCAATTTCAGTGACTTGACAAGACTTTTGTAGAAACTACTGTCTCCCC
Source organism: Erythroxylum baracoense (assembly GCA_025629805.1). NCBI lineage: Eukaryota > Viridiplantae > Streptophyta > Magnoliopsida > Malpighiales > Erythroxylaceae > Erythroxylum > Erythroxylum baracoense. The sequence goes on along the minus strand of JAOTAY010000189.1, from coordinate 8,192,965 downwards.
GGCGCCTACTGTTGTTGTATGAAGTTCGACTTTTCGAGACCCACTTTATACACACAAGTTCCGTTACAATGCTTTCATATTAAACTTATATATGAAAAGGGCTTATCTTATATCCCAAAAATCTTAAATGTTTCACCTATATAAATATTTTAGTGATAGAGATTTTTGTTTATTTGCTTAGCATGAAACAACCACAGAAATAAAAGGCTTGTTACTGAATTATAGCTGCAAAAACACAGTGCAGCTCCGAAATACAAAAGTAGATCAAATTAAACAAAACCAATTACGAGTAAAAGTGATCCTTTTGGTAAGCGAAAGGGAGCAAAGTCATGAAAAATTAGAAAACAGGGTTAAATTTCCAGTATGAGTCCACTTATCATTAGCAACAATTCAACTATAACTTAGTAGGACGAATTATGCCTAATATTTTATATATAGAGGGCTGAGAAGTTTTTACGAATCCCAAGTTGATAAGTGATATTCTATCTCCCAAAGGTAAGTATTTAGCCATCCCAAAAGTTACATTCTTTTTGAAATTTATCCGCCATTAATTCACATATTCTTATTGAAAAAAATAAAGAAAGGTGTCAACTGATTAAGGAAACCTAAACTAGATATAACCCAATGATAATGATTAGAAAGGGATTAGACTGGAAAGATATATTAACTTAAAATACATATCAAATGGCTTATTGAATCAGAAGCAAAACATTAGCATTATATAACATGAAGTGAAGCAAGATCGTTACTCATACTTAATGCCTGATCCTTTGAAAGAGTAGTCTAAGTAAATAGTTGTATAGATTGACATTTGTTGCTAAAAATTCTAGTATTCCTTTCTATCTATAGGTCATAAACTCTATAGGATATGACAAGTTCAAAGGATGTTAGATCACTCTTATTTGTGAAACCAACATATTTAGCCCAAGAAATGCAATCAATCCATGAAGAGTTGTTGAAAAATAGCATGCAAAGGCAGAGTAAGTAGCTTTAGCAAGTTGCAGAGAAACTACCAATATGGAGCAGATGGTCTATGCTTTCCAAGAACTAATGTCAGAGAAAACAAGTCCACTTGAGATAATTTCCTTTGAGTTTGTCCATAGCTATTATGATGTTTCTGATTGCCAACTAGAGGATGAATGAGGACTCAGGAGATTTGTTTGTAAGCCAAACTAGCTTTCTTAATTAGTTTTATGTATGACCTATTATTGGAGATTTTGAATCTATGGTATATCCACTTAAGTTGGTCCACTAGATTCAAGATGTGAGATTATAATGGTGTACATTGCTTGTAATAATAGCAAGGCCCCTATATCTACTACTCCATTCATCCTCACTGATCACTCTGTTAACTTTAGTTACAGGAGGGATGAGAATATTCAGATTTTTCAAGCTTGGATTATGTGAAGAGAGCATAGATCATTCACTACATGGAATAAACCATTTAGTAACGATAAATATCTGTCCCTATAATCAACTTTTCCATCACTACATCTTATACCAACAGTTTGGTTATCCGTCACATATGTACCGTCCCTATTGCGAACTATTGCGAACAGTGACAGTTTTGAAAACGATCAGTATAAAAAGTAATAGCTACAGGGACACTTAGGTAAGACGTTAGTATTATTCTTTAGTAACATATATTTTTTCATTAGTTATTAATTCAGGTTAGGCTATTTAAAAAATAAGAGTGACATGCTCTTAACTATCACTATATACTTCTTCCAACGGTTCATACAAATGCACAATATATAGTGAGAAAAGATCACATATTGGGACACTGTCTTTTTGGTTGGTAATTAGTGAATTATATATAATGACGACAAATTTATTTACTTCTTGATACCTTTTATAACAAAAAATTATGAATTGGTATAAATGATATTATGAGGGTACATCTTTTGATCATAATTTTCACTTTCAGATAACTATTTAGTGGAATAATATTGATGAGAAATTTTATCATAAAATTTGGAATTATAGAAAATTTAAAAATATAGACAAATTAATTTAGTCTTGCATAACTAAAAATTTTGAACATAAAAGGAAGCATGTGATCCAAACAACATATATCACAAACATAATGTTCAAAAATAAACCATTACTTAATGCCTAAAAATTTTGTACTGGTGTTGGTAGAAGAATAAAAACCTGACTAAAAGAACACATGCTTCTTGGAAGGAAAAAAAATGAAAATTGGAACCATCACATCTTCTAGCTTCATGCCTTCGACCACATTTGAATTCCTATCATTTAGCTCATTTGTAAATAATAAATTTAAAACTTAATCATAAACATAAAAATTCATAACTTAGAGGCAAGTATTAGAATCCAAATAAAAAGAAATAGTCAATCAAGTGATTGGCCACTCAAGGAAAAGAAACACAATGTTGTGTAATTGAAAAATTACAACTAGTTAGTATTACACTTTCTAACATAGATGAAAGCATGAAATAAAAAATGATACAAATACTTGCTAACATTAAGAAAGAAAAGGTATTAGAGTTGCGTAGACTAAATAATTAATTATCCTAACTTTGGGCTTGCAATCAATGTGATCATTCTAACTCAACTTTTAATCATATTCCAGTAAAAGAGTATATATGACTTATACAACACATCCACAACAAGCTCACAAGTCATAAATCAAAAGTCTAAGGCAAGAAATGACTTTATAGGAGAAGAAAATAAATTAAGATAGTACTAAAATAAGTCAAAAGCTTAAGAGTATACTCTTCTTGGTTATCACCAACATATACACTTGACATTGAAGAGCGTCGCACACCGTCATGGGAATCATGTAGATCACTTTGCCCATTTGGAACCTGCTACATATTAATAAGATGTAATTCTAAGAGAATAGTTTGTTATACTTTATATAAATAAACATTTTTCATTCAAACAATTGACATACAAAAGCAAGTTAATCATACCTGATAATTTGTTCCATTGCTATTATTGAAATGACCACTCATAGTTGGAAAATATTGTTGAAATAAATTGTCATAATATTCATACTTTTCCAAAAACATTGCTTAACTTTCCCAACAACATTGAATGCTGATCTTTAAATTCCCGTATTTGGACATCTTTTTTGTTGGTAGTTACATAAACTTTTCCTAGTCCACCTATACACCCTCTCTTATTTGGCCCCTTGGATTGAGCATATGCATCATTATCCTAAGATTTAGGATCTAGTGTAGACTCTACTCCAACACTTTCATTCGTTCTACCCTCTATACATTCCTAAGCAAGCACAAAAAAGTGACATGTGTTAGCTTCATAATTTTTTTTCTAGGTAATAATTATAGTCATAAAGAGTTCATACCACCATTTCTGCTGCATATGGAGTACCAAAATTTCCATTCTTTGTTTTTCTAGTATCAATATAGAATTTAGCTCTTGAAGGCACAACATCAGTTTTGTCAACCTAGTAAGATTTAACAAAATAGAAACACAAGTTTAGAATAAATTCGGTTCAAATACAAGTAATAATCTATTAGATAAAAGTTTCACATGAGAAAGGTTAATATTTGTACACAAATTTGGTAAATTTTAGATTGCAAAGTTAATATACAGAACATGTATATGTAGAATGAGCAATTTTGGTTACATGCAGAACACGTAAAATTTTGGTACATTTAGAATATCCAATTTTGGGAAATTATTTTAAAGTATAATAAAAATCATTTCTTGGATTCGCTGAGCTAATGATTTTGTTCCCCCACGATATGGTTCCTTTAGTTTTGAATGATTTTCTACATTTATCTTAGCTTGACACTGTGAAGTATACACAATGTTTGAAATATGTTTTAAATAGAAAGGATAAATTTAACTACAATATAAAATAATGTTAAACACAGGAAAAAGACATTTGCTTCGTCTAAAAGCCAATGATTTACAAGTGCTTTGTATTGTTTGATAATTTGTATGTTGCACTAAATTTGCTTCAACAGATATGTTCACATCAAACTTTGCATTGCTCTTTACCTCACACTTCCAATGCTTCCACTTATCAACCATATCATTAATCACAGCTTTCTTGACATTTTCAGTAAGTGGTTGAATTTGGAACTTCTCCTGTACCAAAAAATTTTGTAAGAATTACAAACTAACAAAGAATAAATGAACGTATGTAAATGACATACAAAACCTCTACTATTTTCCACATTTCTTCATTGTAGCTAGATGGAATTACTTTCCAAATTTTGAAATGAAGAAGTTCAAGCTATGACTTTCTAACCATGCTACCTAAGAATTGATTAAACTTTCCACCTTCAAAACCAATTGGTTTATTTAAAATGTTGAAACTAACAATAATCTTTTCTCCCTCTTCAATATCCCAAACATCAATCACAAGAGTATATCCTCTAGTTTTTCGGACTAATTCATCACATAGAAAATAGGTTTAAAATTATAAATAGAATATAAATAAAAAAGTTAAAGAAACATTTTGGTTTTCATTCCACTTGGATGTGGTTGCTCACTTAGTTCTAAAACTACTGGGCCAGTTTGAGGAGTTACATGGTGTTGTTGTTTTTGCTGTTGATGAACTTATGATTACATTTTGCGATTCTACTACCTCTTTTTGGGATTGGCTTTGTGGTGGTTGTTGCAACATGGATTGGGATAATTGTTGTTGTTCAAATCCAAGTGACTGTTGCCTTGGTGACTGTGGTTGAATTTTTGAGTGACGAAGGTTAGATTCTGTAGAGACAACAGTAGAAGGTGTGGTATGCACCTTGCAAAGAAATTTACGCCTTGCCATATTATGCAAATTAAGATAGAAAAATAGATAAGTAGCTTTACCAAAACTAAAAACTTCTGTAGAAGAAATAACGATTAAAAGCATAGAAGGAATATTACACTTAGAAATTGATCAAATATGATTCAAGATACGTTCAGATGTAAATAGAAAGAACTAATTAAGAATAAATTGGTGAAGCATAGCGAGCAATCTCTTCCATTGTCAATTAATTTAAGCCAAATGCTTGAAATTGAATATTGATGACATTATTATGACGATTTACTTCAAACAACCTGGCAATTACTTCAAACAACACCACACCAACCGTAAAGATATATTAATTTTTTAAAAACAATGTAATAAAAGTACAGAAGAGAAATATATACATGTGCAAGGAGGACATGTGATTTTCCTTTTATAGCTTAACATTTCTTTCTTTTCAAGACCTGTCTTTGTTTGCATATGATTTAGGTCACTTCAACACCTTCCTTGTCAACAACTTACATAAATAATAAAAAAATTATACTTAAAAAATTAATAGTGCTTTTATATTTCAAGTAAAGATGCTAAAAAGATATATATCGTACATGTCTTTCATCACCTCACATGACACTCAAAGCTAAATTTCCTCTATTGATAAAGGATTAAAATTGATATGAATTTAACTAATTCTACAAACATTATCTCTATGAAAATTAGAAAATTTAAATTATATAATTCCTATTTTAAAATGAAACTACAATTAAACTTAAATTTCTATATATTACTTTAATTTATATTTTAAGTGTTAATTAATTATATATAGTCATTATTTTGGAAATATATATATATATATATGTTATTTGCAAAATTAATTATTGTTTCTAGTCACTTGAATTCAATGATAGATAATCTTATTTGTCACTATTGCTACTAACGTCCCTATTACTAAACTGTCACTAGTCACCCAAATTTAGGGATGGTACCTGCAATCCATCACTATACACTTGAATTTAAGGATGAATTTCAGTGGATGTCCCTATTGCTACTGGCACTCTCCTCAACTGTTGCTATAACCTTCACTTAGTATCAATCTTTCTATGTGTCGCTAATAGTAAGCGTCACTATATGTCACTTTTTTTGTAGTTAAGTCAATATTGTTAGTCCATATCCTTACAGTTAATTATTTTGATTGCAATTTAACATATGATATGATTATTTTAATTAATAAAATCACTCTTTATATTTTTAACTACATTTGATGTTTAATACAAAAGGTAAATTTCTTGGAATAATTAATGTGCAATTGAAATTATGATGAGATCATGATTATGATATTCAATTTGCATTGATATATTATTCCTAAATTATTCCTAGTTGGAATTTCAAGAAGAGGAGATATTGATAGAATCGTAAAATTAACAAACATTATATGTCTTTCTTATAAAGAAAGTAATTATTTTCATAAATTAAAGTATGAAAAATTTTAAACAAATATGTGGTTACTTATTAGAGAATAAGTATACTAAACTGGTCTGATCATGAGGATCTCAAATAAAATATTACTTGAGCATATGTGAATTTTCTTATTATAAGAGTTGTGTAACTAATACTTAAACTTGAGATTATCAAGGCATCATAAATAAGAATTACTATGTTTTGAGAATATATATGACCTTGTAATCAGAGTAGCTTGGTTAATAGCACTAATATATGGTGTGAAATATATAGAGATAGTTGAATTAGTAAATAAAAATTTTTTCATCCTAAAGTAATTGAGGAGAATATTTCACTGTTCTTAGTTAATAATAATTTAACGAATTCTCTAGTCAAAGTGAATTGAGATTTTTAAAAAATGTTTTCAATCATATATTATAAATCAATTACTATTTAGCAAGAATAAACATGATAGATTTAAATAGAGTAGACACCTAGTCCATATTTTATGTCTAACTCGAACATTGGATGACAAACAGATAAAATGTATGTCATAACATGCATAAATAAGTTAAGTCAAACCACTTTGATATTCACAATATTTGGATGATATAATATTAGATTTCAAGATTAATCTATGATTATAAAAGTTTAATTGGAGAATTATTGTTAAATTAAAATGAGTTTTTATTTATCGAGTTCTAATTATTAAATATAATTATAATTTATAATTAATGTCAACATATTAGGAACTTAATAGGTCACATGTAACAAGCAATTAAAGAGAGAAAAATATTTAAAATAAAGTTGGTTTAATTTGAAAGTTTATGAAATTTTAGAGATCAGATATGAGATATTTAATTTTATTAAGCTTAAATTATAATCATAATCAATTTAAACTTCATTCATGACTAACAGTTGAACTTTAATTAGAAAGAAACCCTAGATTTTTTCTGTAAATAAGAAAAAGATATTGTGGAGTTTGTATTCCTTTCTTTTCCTTTCCAACGCAAAATTCACTTGCCCTACTTTGTGAATACCATTAGAGGTTAAACATTTAAATAGTATGTGGTTAACAACTTCAAAAGTAAAGTTTTGCAGGATTCGAAATTGGGCATATTTTAACTCTTTTATTTCCTATTTACAATTCTCAACTTATTAAATTAAAGAGATCTATTGAAAAATTGTAAAAAGAATTGCACCCATGATTCGATCATGGTTGATTTATTAACAATGGTATGAAAGTATAATTTAATTGATCAACTTGATTGTTATTTCTTTATTATCATTGCTTTGAGAACAAATTAAGGCTTTAAAACATTATTTGTTCTCCCATCATCTTTTGTTTTCCTGGAAACACATCTATTAGTTTTTTTTTGAAAACCTAATTTTATGACCCATAGTTATCATATATGAAAGTTAAGTGAACATGCTTCCGTTTGTGTCTTTTTGGTTTATGAATACTTAATCGTATGTCCCCTAAATTTTTAATTTTATGAAAAATATGTTTGAAGTTGCTCTTAGTATTCATTGTTTTTGGAAAAAAATTTTGCGTTACCCATAGTTTCAAAGTTCCTATTTTGATTATATTTTAGGTGGTTTGATCATATTTTTCCTCACAAAAGGACATCGACGCTGGTGAATCAATAGCGACGAAACTAGTAGCAATGGTCTCCACTATCAAGGACAAAAAGCTGCCCAAAAATGAAGATATAACACGGTTAAGGAGAAACAAAGATGATTGAGGCCAACACCAACAAAAGAAGGTGATAACTAAGACATTGCTAGAGATAAAGAGAAGACGAAGGTTGTTGGAGATAAAGAGAAGATGGTGACTATAAAATAATGGACCATGTGTCTCAGGGACAATTACATTGGATGTTTGACATATTTGGCATGTGTAACCCTTAATGCATTTACTGGGAGGCTTGTGCACTACTCATGCCTCTTAGTTACTGGTTAGCACATGCTCACATGTGCTAATAGTCCCCACCTAATTTTCATTAGTTTTATATTTCTAAACTTAATTTTAGTTAAATTATTTTTCTTAATAAGATTAAGAATAACTAAGTCTGAATGAGATCTTATTACATAACAAAATTATTTGATAATTTCTTGATTTAATAATGAAGCTATTATTCTGTTTAAAATAGTCGAAGTGATCAAATATTTATTAAAGTCCTTAATTTTATTTAGTTTTGTGGTGTAGACTAATACTTGCTCTCTTATGTCATTTTAGTTGTCAAGTAAAATGACTAGCAATTTGTCCTTGAAAAGCACCATGGATGATAACAAGTTCACTGGACCTAACTTTTTGGACTAGTTTCACAACTTGAGAAATGTTCTCAAACATGAAAAGAAATTAAATGTTCTTGACAATGCAATTATATTATACCCCGATGCAAATGCAATTAATGAAGTATTGGAGAGATATTACCATCACATTGATGATGTTGAATAAGCTATTTGTTTGATGTTAGCTAGTATGTCTCATGAGCTTCAGAGATAGCATAAAAATATAGATGCTTCTATAATAATTTTACATCTCAAGAAGTTGTTTGGTGCATAAAATGAGGAAGAGGAATATTGGACTTTTAGAGTATTGTATCAATGTAAGATAGCATAAGGATTTAGTATACTAACACAAACGAAAAATGATTGGCTATATTAAAAATTTATGCCTATTATGTCTTATTATGAACTATGAGTTAAGCTTTTAATTTGGTGATTTAGTCTCTTAATCTAAGTTTTTCATAGTTCATTATGAAATTCTATATAAATTAAAAATTGTATCATTTCTTAAACTACTGAATGTGCTTAAGATTGTAAAGGGATGCCCTAAGAAGGAACCCAATTTTTTTTCTTATTATGGATTCTTCTAGGAATAAGAAAAAATCTCTCTAAAAGAACAATAACAAGAAACAAATGGCTTCTACTAAAGTAGTAATGCCAAATGATGGTGTTAAGAAGAAGAATAATGATAAATTTCATTATGGATTTGATTGACACTAGAAGAGGAACTGCAAAGTTTATCATGCTTCCTTGAAAGATAAAAACCTTAAGAAAGCTACATCTTAAAGTATCTTTATAACTGAAATCAATCTTTCTACCTCTATTCCACAGTTTTGGATATTAGATACTAGTTATGGTTCTCATATTTGTAGAAATATGCAGATTTTAACAAGGAGTAAATCATTGAGAAAAGACGAAGTGGATATATGAGTTAGTAATAAAGAAAGGGTTTCCATATTAATTATAGGAACTTGCAGTTTAACTTTACCTTCTGACCTTATATTAGAAATAAACAATATTTATTGTGTTTCAGTCATTACAAGGAACATTATTTTCATTTCCTATTTAGATTTGAATGGATTTATCTTTATTATTAAGAATAAAATTATTATTTTTATAAAGATGATTCCTACTATAGATATAGATTATTTATAAATGGTTTGTAGGAATTAGATCTTGAAAAGCTAATCCTTCACATAAATAGTAAGAAAAAAATAATTGATCAAAATCATCTTATTTATGGCATTGTAAGATAAATCATATCAATGAAATTAGAATCAAAGAGTTATATAAAGAAAGATATTTGGATCCTTTTGATTATAAATCTTATAAAACTTATGAATCTTATTTGTTAGATAAGATGACAAAACTACCCTTTAGTGGAAAAGGACAATATCCACTCACATTAGTAGTGGGTAATTATATTTCATTACATTCACATATGATCATTCCAACATATTTATGTGTATTTAATGAGAGAGAAGTCTTAATCAATTGAAAGGTTCAAAGAATTTAGAATAGAATTTGAGAAACAAAATGGTTAAGAGAATGGCATTTCCTCATAATAGACTCAAGTTGTAAATTCACAACGTAATGGAATATCTTAGAGGAGAAATCATTCTCTATTAGATATGGTACGTTTTATGATAAGTCATACAGACTTTTATGTCTCCACATAGGGATTTTCCCTTAAAACTACTTATCTTCTAAATATCATTCTATCCAAATTAGTTAAAAAGATACCATATAAGATATGGACTAGTATTAAACCAAAGTTGTCACACCTAAAGTTTAGATATGTGATAATTACATAAAGCATACAATATTTGATAAGCTTCAAGTTAATTCAAATATATGCAAATTCGTGAAATATTTGAAAGTGAATATTGGATATAAAATTTACCATCCTTTTGAGAAAAAGGTATTTGTCTCAAGATATTCTACATTTTAGAAAGGGAGTTTATTCTTAAGAAAAGTAGTTAGATTGAGGTAGAACTTAGAGAAGTTCAAAAACCACAAAATACGCAATCATATAGAACAAGAACTGTAAATTGATACATACAATATACAGCCAAGGGTTTAAGAGACACATAGTCTATGATACACTAGATGGATATATCATCCCCCACTCCCACCCCCTCCACACACACACACACACACACACACACACAAAACTAGATCTAAATGTTAACAAGGAAAAAGATAATGTATCACTCATGGATGATGATTTTATTACTTTTAAGGAAGAAATGTCTAATATTGATTCTTTATAGTGCATAAAATTATGAGCTCTAATGTGGAATTTTTCTACAATAACTAAATATGGAATTTAGTGAATGCTCTACATGGTATTTTACATACTGGTTGTAAGAGAATTTTAAAAGAAATATTAACATAGATGGTGATATACACATATAAAAAACAAGGCTAACAGTTAAAGGTTACAAACACAAATAAGGAGTTGATTTTGATAAAACCTTTTCATCAATAGCTATGTTGAAATCTATAAGGATCTTATCTGTTATAGTCATATATCATAATTATAAATTATAACAAATAGATGACAAAATAACATTTATCAATTGAAATTTACTTGAGGATGTGTATATGATACAACTTAAAGGTATTGAACTTAAGACGTTTCTTAATTAATTATATAAGCTACAAAAGTCTCCTTATGGACTTAAGCAAGTGTCATTGGGTAAGAACATTCACTTGAATGAGATAATCAAAGAGTTTAATTTTATCAAAAACTTGGATGAACTATATGTCTATAAGAAGGTTAATGGGAGGGCATCTATCTTCCTAAAGCTATATTGGATGACATATTACTAACTGGAAAAAAATACTAATGCTCCAATATATAAAGATTTGGTTTTCCAAGAAGTTCTCCATGAAATATATGGGATAAGTAACCTATATTTATGAATAAAGATTTAAAGAGATATATCAAAGAGGTTACTTAACTTATGCCAATCCACATACATGGATAAAGTACTAAAGAGGTTTAACATGGAGAATTTCAATAAGGGATTCTTACCCAGGTCGTATGAAATTTCCATCTCATAGAGTATATGTCCAAATACATAAGTAAAGAGATAAATTAGATTGTTTTTCAGATTCTTTATCTACTAGATCAATCATAGATATGATATATAATAGAATAGATTTCTCTTATGATTTGAGCATAGTGAGCAAATTTTAAGCTAATCATAGTGATAAGCACTAGACAATTGTGAAAGACATTTAAAGTATATAAACTAAATATATTTTCTTGGTCTATAGAGGAGTTAAAATAAGAGTTTTATATGTGAGTTTTCAATATGATCTAGAAGATAACATATCAAAATTAGGGCACATCTTCACTTTAAGTGGTAGTCTAAAGTTGGAAAAGATCAAAACAACTAACCATTGTTTATTATACGGTCGAGGTAGAGTATATTTTAGTATCAAAGGAGACATATGAAGTAATTTAGATCAAGAAGATGATTAGTGAACTTGGGTGGTTCTTATCATTGTTGAGTCAATAGTATTGTATAAGATAATAATGGTGCCATTGCATAGGGAAAAAAAACCCAAGATCTCATAAATTATCCAAATGTACTTAAGAATTCTCACTTAATCAAGAAGATATTAGACCAAAAAGATATTGCATTAGAGCCAGTTCCTATTAAAGAGATCTTGCAGATCCTCTTACTAAGTCATTGTCTCAAAAGAGCATGATCAATATATATATGGGTATGGCATTACATACATTGGAAATTGACTTTAGTAAAAGTGAGAGATAGTTTATATCCTTACAGCCAATTGATCTGTTGCAATTTAATACATAAAATTATTATTTCAATCAATAAAGGAACTCTTTATCTTTATGTATTTTTGTTAATTATATTTTAAGCTTAATACTAAAGGTGAAATCTATTATGTAATTGAAATTATGATGAGATCATAACTATGAGATCCAATTTGTAAATTGTTCCTAAATTATTTCCAGTTGTAATTTCATTAAGATAGGATATTGATGAAAGAGTAAAATTAGCATATGTTATACTTCTTTCTTACAAAGAAAGTAATTAATCTCATAAATTAAAGTATAGAGATACTTAAACAAATATGTGAGTGTTTATTAAACAGAACCGATTACAAGGATCCCAAATGGATCATTACTTATGTGTTTATGGATTTTCTCATTATGATGGTTGTGTAATTGATCTTTAGACTTGAGATTACTAAAGTATCTTATATATGAACTACTATGTTTTAAGCATGTTTATAACCTATTCAAACCAAAGTTTCTTAGCCATTGGTACTTAGATATATTATGAACTCTGTAGAGATAGTTGAGTATGTCAATAAAGGATTCAATATATTAAAGTAATTATTGAGAATGTTCTATTGTTCTTTATGAGCAGTGATTTAAAGAATTCTTTGGGTAGAAGAAATTGACATCTCAAAAGGATGTTCTTTAAATATCAATTATAAATCATTTACTAATTAGTAAAAGCAAACATGATAGGATTTAAATAGAGTACTAATAAATACATACTCTATGCCTAATTTGAGCACTGAATTATAAAAAAGATTAATCTATATGATATAATCATGTATAGACACAATAAGTCAAACCAATTTGACATTCTTAACGTTTGAATGGTCATAATATATTCTTAGACACCAATATTGATATATGATTATATTTTATTTAATTACAAAATTAAAGATAAATTAAAAAGAATTTTAATTTATTTAACTGTAATCAAGAATTATAATTATAATTTATATTCATTGTTAATATGTTAAGAACCAAATGGGTCGCATATAAAGAGTTTTTAAAAGAGAAAAATAATCTAACTTAAGTTAGACTTAATTTTAATGTTTAAAAAATTTTAGGAATGAAATAAGAGATATTTGATTTTATGAAAATTAAATTATAATTATAATTAATAATTTAAATTAAATTAAAGAAACCATTGAATCTCTTTATATAAAAAAGAGAAAAGACATCAAAAAATTAGTACTTTTGTCTTTTCCTTTCTAACATAAGGTTCTCTTTACTTTGTGAATAGAGGCTAAAAGTTTGAACAACTCTAGGTTGATAGTTTTAAAAGAAAAGTTTTATAGGATTTTGGATCAAGTATGTTTCGATTTTTTATTTTCGTTCATGCTTTATAAAATATTCAATTAAATAGATCCTTTAAAATTTTGTAAAAAAGAAATTATGTGCCCGTAATATAGTTATGATTGATCTCTTAGCAAACAGATAAACGATGATTGACCAACCTTTGAGTTGAACTCGAGTTTGGAGAATCAACTCAAAATTCAATATAATCCTCTAAAACAATGTCATTTTGGCAGTGAATTGCTCTTTCGAGCTCAGATTGTTGATAATAGGTATCTAACAAAGTCAGTCTGACTTAAAACATTATCATCCTTTTTCAGTCTAATCAAATTATCCAATTCTTGAAATTAGCAGGAATTTATTTCCTATATTTGAATATCAATATCTGGTATAAAGAAAAACTTTATTGTTATCTATTTGTGTCCTTGGTCATCCTAATCTTGTTATAAATATATTATATAAATTAAACAATATTTTATTAGTTTTGGTCACAAGCCCAATACTTAAATCAAGTCCAATAATACCAATTTTCCTTCCTATATAAGGGGTAGCTACATTGGCTCTTTTGTGCCACTCAATTCCATTATATACCCTCTTTTTTATTTCTAATTCTCTAAGGTTTAGTTATGGCTCTAAATGGTAAGGTGGAGACAAAGTATAAATCAATTCATCAGCCGAATCATTCTACAACATGTTCAAGAGCCAAATACACTAACTTCCTAACATTGCCTCCAACCATGTTCACAATGTTGAGCTCTATGAAGGTGATTAGGAGATTGTCCACTCTGTTAAGGCTTGTAATTATACCCTAGGTAATAAAGGACCATCCACAATATTATTAAATTACTACGTGCCTTTTTTTAATTATTCTCTAACTTTACCAAGAAGTTTCTATCACGTGAGTCCTGAATCTTTTAAAAATAAATGTAGAACTAATTACTATTAATTTAACTTGGAAAATAGCAAGAATAATTCTATGTTTAATCTTAACCAAGGTAATGAAAATGCCACCATATTTTATTTAAGAGTGTTAAATGTTAAAACTAAACTTTTGATCAAAAGGAACAAACAACTTTTTAAATAATTTTGGTGTCAGACACACTGTATAGGGTACCGTTCTGTATCGGCTGATACCAGTTGGATGATACCGTACCAGCTGAAAATCAGAATGGTACCCTGCTTTACGATACCAGCCCTATGTATTGGTCATTGGTCGGTACCGAGCCGGTACCTTAAATCCTTAAAACTTTGAGGATTAAAATGAAAAAAAAACTATACTAAACCCCCCCCCCAGATCTGGCTTCTCTTCTCCGCACTTCTGCTCTCATTTTCTCTCTCACTCTCTCTTACTTCTTCGCTCCTCCGGTGGTCCTCGCCTATTGTTGCCGACTCCCGATGGTTCGTAGGGCTCTCCGGTGGTCCTCCGCTGCTCCTCCACCACGTGACATCACACCTCACCTGATCCACACCTTCTCCGCCGCTCGACGCCTCCATCTGTCGCTAGTCGCTGGTCGCCGCCTTCCTCTGTCGCTGGTCGCACCTCCACCTGTCGTTGGTCGCGCCTCCATCTCCGACAACCACCAAGGCACCAACACCACCCAGATCTGCACCCAAGTTTTGTGATTGACCGAGACCCGATATTGTCAATATTTCTGATAATTGTTAGGTGGGTTTTTTATCAATTTATGGTATAATATTTCTGATGATTAATTGTGACTTTGTGTTTGTGTTGTGACTTGAGTTGTGAAGGAGGAATGAAATTGATGAGATTGTGAAGGATTTGAAGTTGTTTGTAATTGAGATGGTTTGAAGTTGGTGACGATGTGATGAAGCTTGCGTTTAAGAATTGAGTTGAGATCGTTTTCTGGTAAATTGTTTGTATTGGAGGAAGTTGGTTAATGGTTAAAAAATTTTAAAATTTGTGGTTAGTTATTGGTTCGGTTGGAACTTGAATTATGGTTTTGCATTGGTAATGAAAAATTGAAAACATAAAATTTGTGTTTGGTATTGGTTTAGTTGGATGGGATTTGGTAATTAAAATTTTAAAATGGGTTTGGTAATGAGTTGGTATATTTTGGTAATAAAAATGGGTTTGGTATTGGTATTTGGTAATGAAAATGGGTTTGTATTTGGTAACGAAAATGAGTTTGTATTTGGTAACGAAAATGAGTTTGGTATTGGTATTTGGTAATGAAATTTGGTATTGGTATTTGGTTCATTTGTTAATTGTTTGGTTCATGAAAATTTAAAGTTATATATTGCAATATATTGTGGTTAATTGTAATGGAAACAAAAAGTAATAGAAGTTTGTAGGTGCATTCTTTAAATTGAAACGAAAAGAACCTTTTCAATGCTTGCATTCGAAAGAAACGAACTTATTGAAGAAAACGTAATTCCTATTACAGGGCCAATTTACATTTATTTTATAAATATAAGTAAGAGGCTTAATTTGATATTTAGTGACTTTGCTAGTCTTGTTCAAATAATACCTTTTTGGGATTTTTATATTCGCCCCTATTGTATGATAACAAGTACCGTCTTCATCGAATACAAATGTGTATGGAAGGGTTGTAAAAGAAAACAAATGTTACTTTTCTTCCTCTTCTTCTTCAAGTCATAGACGTTAAAACATAAGTCATTATTAATTGCAATGTTTAATGTATATACTAATTTTTAAATTTCAATTTTATTCTAATAATTTTATCTAAATTTACAATGAAATAATTTATTATCCCTAATCTTTTTAATTCATCTTAATTATTATAAGAGCCTAAGAGGACAATTAGTAAAAAAAAACTATGTGCTAATAGTTTGGAGGTTCTTTATATATCATTACTAATTTTGTTGATAAAACTAACATCTTTGTATTTTTGATATAGATAAATGGAAGGAAGCTCAACTACTCCTGATCAAACTACTTCAGGAAGATAAAATGATCCAGCTTGGGCTCATGCTGCATTAGTCCCAGGCCAGAAAAATCATACAATTTGCTTGTTTTGTACCAAGCA
>JAOTAY010000189.1:8140639-8155443 GCA_025629805.1 Erythroxylum baracoense | reverse complement strand
GGAATATATACTCTTCCGTCGGTAATACAGATTTCTTAAGCGACGGAAACCTTACCGTCGGCACCTTTGTCGGTAATATTAGCGACGGAATATGGTGGACAGTCGGTAACGTTTCCGTTCGTATTACCGACGGAAAAGAAATTCGGTCGGTAATTTTACCGACGATAAAAGATTGTTCGTCGGTGAATTTAGCTACGGCCGAATCACCGACATTTTCTTCCGTCGGTTTATTCCGTCGGTAAATAAATTTACCGACGGCATATTGCCTTTTTCTGTCGGTAATTTCCGTATGTAATTTACTATTTTTTTGTAGTGAAATATGTCAGAGGATAGACTTTAGACTTTAATATTATGTAGGATTCTTTCACAGCTAATAGTGTAACGACATCTTTTTAAATCTCATTCCAATTAATATCTTATATGTCTAATTAATAAATAAGATACCAAAACTAAATAAAAAGATATATACAATATATCTTAACACATTTTATTCTATTATTAAATTTTCTTAAATCTGTATTTAATATGATAAATATGTGGTTTAAGCTCTTAAGATATTAAATTATAATTATCTTTATCTTTGTTGTTAATATAAAAATTTAACACTCGATGCACTACATTCACATACAAGAAACAATAAGATTGAAGATCTACCGGAGCCCATAAGAGTTAAAGACTGGATGGTTTATGGGGAAAGCTAAACATGAAACTAAGTTAGCTTTAATATCATATTAAAAAATTATTCTTAACCTGTATTACGAGGATATAACATTTAATGCTAATTAAATTCTTTAAATAATTTTATTTATTCCTATTTCTATTTATTAAATATTATATCAACATCTTAATAACATTTCCATTTCGTCTTGTTTGTGAAATTAATCATTCTATTTTTGTATTTTCACATTCATCAATTTTCAATTTTCAATTTTCTGTTTTCATATAATTTAAATTATGTGTCAGACGTATAAAATTGCGATAGTTTGACTAACTGATTAAATTATGTGTCAGACGTATAAAATTGCAAATATGATCTATGATTTATTGTTTCTTTACATCTAGAGTCATGCTAGCTTATATTATAAATGGTTAAAATAAGAAAAAATAAAGTTAAATAACTAAGATTTAACAATTGAATGAATTCAAAAGATCTTTTGATTTTTGTTGTTGTAAAATATACAAATACTGAAAGAAATAGCAACATGCACTAAGCCCTCTATCAATAAATTATTTTAGTGTTATTGTTTCAAGGAAACAGCCTTCTCTATATAACATAGGAATAATACCGCTTACTACCAAGGAGTAACATTAAAAGGATTCCTCTCTCAAGTTTCTAACAAAGTCTTTGTTATTCACATTAAAGAAAACCATAATTGTACATGTATACGTGTCTTCTGAATATTTTATTCTTATCTTTGCCCTGTTCGATGGGATCCTCTAGATCATGTCAAGGTCTCTGCCCCATCCACGCCCATTTCACGCAATCCACGAGCGACGTTTCTTTAAAGTCATCTGTACTCATCAATGCACTTTAATCATTTACTCTGGACCCCTCCGAACAAATACGGCATGCATGCCACTCCTTTTCTAGCTTCAATGCACTCAATCATTTACTCTAGACCCTGTATACGTGTCTTCTGTATATTTATTCTTATCTTTGCTCTGTTCGATGGGATCCTCTGGATCTTGTCAGGGTCTCTGCCCCTCCTCCACGCCCATTTCACGTAATCCACAAGCGACGCTTCGTTAAATTCATCTCAACTCATCAACAACACACCGTCAATGCACTTATTGCCTTCTATTGGTAGAAGTTTTGTTAATAGATTTTTTTTAAGAGCTTTTTTAAAAAATTAAATGAATATTTGGTTGTTATTTAAATTTTTTTAAAGAATTTCGTATAATAGATTATTTGGTAGCATAAAAATAAAATTTATTTTTAATTTTAACTGTATTTTATTTTATAATAAAAATTATTTATGTATATAAATATTATTTAAAATATATTAAACAATACGCAAAGAACAATATATTTATTATTATATAATTTTAAACCATATAAAATATAAATGATGAATATCTAACCAAATCTTTTATATAGATTATAAAATAAGTAAAATTAATATAAAAATAAATATTAAAATATATAAAAAAGTTAAATAATATTATATAGATCTAAAAATAAACGTGAAAATATATTTGTAAGTATTGTTAGAATTATGTGTAAAATATAAAGATAAAGGAAACTAAAAAGTAGATTTATTAATTAATATAAAAAATTATCTGAAAAATATATTTTTAAAAAAATTTAAAACTTAAACTTCTTAAAAAGTTATGTTTTAATTACTAAAAAAAATTATATCTGTTAAAAAAAGTGACGTATTTGTCGAGTCTATCCATGATTTAATTTCGTTCGTTCAGTACCATGCATTTTCTTCGGAAGTGATTTGATTGGAGTTATGACTAATTGCAAAATTGTCGCAATAATGGCTTTCCGAGATTGTGACCCACTTGGATATTTGGTTTTGATTTGTCTGAGGGGTTAGTATCCTGTGTATTACCTAATCTGACTCAAAAGTCCAAAAATAAATCCAACCACAAAAGGTATAACCGTATAAGATAAGTTCTTCACATTTTTATTTTTAGTAAAACATCTGTTCACTTGAAGATCTTAATATATTAGATTTTTTTATTATTAAATACTCATAAATCAGTCCTTAACATATTGAAATTCAAGATATATCCTATAAATATATTAGAAATTGCTAATGAATTATTAAAATTTTCTTACGATGTAAATAAGTTTTCATGAAAAATCATTAATCTTGTTATTAAATGTTGTCTAAATAAGAATTACTTCAATGGAATATGTTAACAATAACAATTAATTTATAAGTATTAAAATATTATAGAAAATTTATAATAAATTTAAGAGTAGATTCTTACTTTTGAGGTAGAAAATATATATGTATATACATAATTCAATAGTAACTCACCTCCCTTCTTTATTGTGATGAGGATTTAAATTACATAATTCAATAGTAACTCACCTCACTTCTTTATTGTGATGAGGATTTAAATTAACTCTATATTTTCCTTTTAAAATAAATTTATTTTAAATTATTATTAAATACTCACAAATCAGTTGTTAAGATATTAAAATTTAATATGCGTCCTATAGGTTTGTTAAAAATTACTAATGATTTATTAAAATTTTCTTATAATATAAATAAGTTGTCATGAAAACATTAATTTTCTTATTAAGTTTTGTCAAAATAAGAATTGTTTCAATGACATATGTTAAAGTTAAGAATTAACTTATAGATATTAAAATATTAGATTTTTATTTAGATTTTTATAAAAATTTTAAGAGTAAGAATTTAACATAGATTTGATATATATTTGGTTCAATTTTGACATGCAAGAGAACAAATTTTGATGAAGATTGAGATTGACTATATGTTGCCTTTTTTTAAAGATGATTTGTATTTTATATATGTGTAAGATCTATTGAAATTCAATAAGTTTTTGAAAATCTGAAAGGATGTGGTTTCGCAAAATCTAATTGGGCTTAGTTGCTTTGAGCTATTTTTGTCGGTTGCTTTTATGTGAGCAATTGTTAATATTATAGAAAAATACAAACAAAAAAATTAAATATGCAACAAACAAATCGACAACCAACACACATTGTCTACATCTGTAGGGCCCTTATTCAACTTAATCAACTTTCACTTATGAAACAATAGTTTTACTTAAGGCTTTACTGAGTTGACTCACTCAACCCTTGATACTATTTCTCGTACTCACGCTTCGTGAAAGTAAATCACTCTCAATAGTATGACCACCTCGTGCTAACCTCAACAAAGGATTTTAGTAACAATGATTGTTAATAAAGATGATAATAAAACAACTTAAGTATTTGAATCTAAAATAACATAAATAAAGAAGACACTTGAGTTAAAAAAGCAACTCCCCCAAATATGCAGCTTCCTCTACCGAAAGTATGGGAAGTTGTCCAATAAGAATTCTATGGTGAACCTTCGATATTGTTACTGAAGCATCCCACACACAGCAGCCATAAAACTCAACGAACGAACAATCGTTTCATCAACGAAACGTCACAAATAATAGAGCTGCAACATCATAACAATATTGGATTTTTTCGCCACTTAAACAATACCTAGCCAACTCAGAAAAATCATGCCCACTAGTGACAAATGTAGCTGCCTAACATAGATGGAATCCCTAAAAAATCCAGTTGGCTTAGATAACCACAATCACCAAAATAGGCTACCAAAGATAGGTCTAAAATCACAAAAGTCTGAACATTATCCTTATTAAGATATGGTGATTTTATCCAATTAAATCCTACTATTACTAAGATTTTATCCTTCATGTAATCTTATCTTCGAGAATCCCACATAAGCTAGATTAACTATCATAATGATATATCACAATTATCCAACTATGTCCAATTACAAATAATGTCCAAAATTAATTACCAATATATCTCAACAAATATCTTAACAATCTCTCCTTTTTTTGCATTATTTGTCACATGTGAGAACTCCCCCTTAATGGAACATCAAGTTTCAAATAACATCCAAATAACATCAAGTTCACATAACACCAAGTTTGTTAAGTTCACATAAACAATTGGAAAATATCAAAAGAAATAGTAATCCTATATTAACAAAACAACCGACAATCATCCAAACAAAATATCTAATTTTCTCCCTTTTGAGACAAAAATATGTTGAAAAGAAGAATGTCTTCAACGCGATCAATCTCAGTGAATAAGGAGGCATACAAATCAATAGTAGCTGCAGCAGAAGAATCATAAGCATGCCAAGGTGATAATTCAACATTAGTCAATACACTAGCCAACATATCATTATTCACATCAAAATCATCCTCATACAACTGATCCCCAATCAAATTAAAAAACTCCAAAAATTCATTTAGAAAAATCATAATCAAACTTAATCAATCTCCCTCTCACATAAACCATATGAAAGTACATTGCCCAAGCTCATACAACTTACAACATAGAGAGAAACCAAGATAAAACTTGAAAAACGCAAATAATAGAAAATCCAAAAATTCCTACGGGTCTCGACAAGCATCACCATTTGCTCAATATAACTCTATAAATCAAAATCTAGAAGAACTCTCAAACCATCAAGCAAAGCCTCGTTTTCACATCAAATATACTATTCAACAAGAAAAAAACAAACACACACTAATCACCTAAACCTTAGAAAAATAATAAATTAAAAACTCAAAAAGTCCAAACGTTAACTCCTTCAAACCGCTTTTTTAAAAATAACTAACATCAATATACTTCAAGAATGTAAAGTACACAGTCCGTGTGCCCCTCGAAAAAATTCAAAAGTGGGTTTATTCCTCGTCACTTTAACTCTGTCATCGGATGTCTGGTTGGTTTCTCCCTTAGAAGCAACCAACTGGCCCTCTATCTGATTAGTTTCTTTTTTAGCAGCAGCTAATTGTGAATCTGGACAATTTCTAATTTTAGCCTCATTGTGTCCTTATTCTAATTTGTGAGGATTATTTTGAATGTTTTCTTCTACCACCTTATTAATCCTTTGGTGCCATAAAGACATATAATCATATACAACTAAATTGAAAAAAGTAATAGTCTGTTGTTGCAACAATTATCTGCCAATCTTTTGCCAATTACTAAGCACTCTCCTTGTTCATTATAAAACCTTACATCCATCATTAGTAAATTTAACAAAAAACCCATCATCACAAAATTGACTAATACTTACCAATTTAGTTTTTAAACCATCCACATAAAGCACGTTTTTGAAGTGAGGTAGTCCATCCATGCAAAGTGCTCCTCTACCAATCACCTTTGCTTTCTTCCCATCATCAAAAGTAACGTGACCATCTGTAGAACTTTGATAATCCATCAAGTAGTCTCTTTCACCTGTCATATGATGTGAACTCCCACTGTTAAAATACCAACCATTATGAGAAGTAGCTCGTATATATTTAAGAGCTACAAGTGCTTGTAATTGACCCTTTATACTCCAAGTATGCTTTGGTAACATTGGCTGCTGTTGAAAGTTTATCAAAGAGTGTCTAGATTTTCGATTTTAAGCCCTCTGAAGTTTGAAATATCATTTGTAACAGCTTGTAACAATTTGATCTTATGTGTCCGTTTATCCCACAAAAGTGACATGTAGGTAAAAACTTTCAGTTCCTCTTTGAAGTTTCTCCTTCAACAAATTTAGCTTCACCATTTTACCCATTATTCAACTTAGAACATTCACCTTTATAACCAACACTTTGAAAGTCCCCTTTGCTCTTACTAATTTCCAACAATTGTTGTAGCTTTTCAGTTCATCTATTTGACATCGTTATTCCTTTTTCGATATTTACTAGCTTCAACCTTGTTTCATCAAGCTCATATATTGTAGATAACAACTTCTTCTCAAGATCTTGAATGATATTCTTTATGGTAGAATTTTCCTTCTTTAAGTTCTCATTCTTTTTACATATTTGCACTCATTTTACATACATTAACTCATAAGCTCTGCAAATATCCTCCTTTTTGTATTCTAAATCACTGTCATCACTGTCATCATATGAAATATAATTTTGGACTGATTCGTTTGCATTTTTTCTAGAATTTTGGACCGATTCATCTAAGTTTTTCTTGTCAGTTTCTTCTCTCATTGTTGTTAAGCAAGCAATTGGATTTATGTTGTATAAAGAAACTAATTTAGCATAATTACTTACAAATTTCTCTTCACTACCATACTCACTTTCAGATTCATTCTCACTCCAAGTGCTCATATAAGACTTCCCTTTTCTCTTCTTCAAAGTGTTAGCACATTCCGCTTGCACATGTCTGAAGCCTTGACATTCATGACATTGTATTTTCTTTACCTTTCTTTTACCCTTTTGAGTTTTTTGCTTACTGTTTGAAATCAATGTTTGATGAATTCCAACCATGATTCCTAAACTCAAATCTATCTTTCTTCACTTTCTTTAACCACTTGCTAAAATTTCTTGTTAGTAACTCCATAGTCTCATTCTTATCAAATTCATCTCTTAAGTTATTCACGACTTTTTCAACCTCAACTTGCAATGTCAATTCTTTGTTCTTCTCTTCTTTATCTCTCAACAAGTTCATCTCAATGTTGGTAAGAACCTCAATTACCCTATCTAAAGATAATTCATTGATATAAGCTTCTTTTATGATTGCAATTTTTAATATAAATCTAGGAGGTAGTAATCTCAATGTCTTCTTGACAATTTTTAGATTTGAATATTTTTTTCTCAAGTTGATGTGCTTGGTTGGCAATATCACGCAAGCTCTCACGTAAGTTTCTAATAATTTCACTTTCCTCCATCTTAAGCTCTTCAAATCTAGTGGCCAACATTCGAAGTTTTGAAGCTATCACTAATTTTGATCCCTTATGTATTGTTTGTAAAGTATCCCATACTTCTTTTGTTGATTCACAAGCTAATATCATACTGAAATATCCATCATCTATAACACTGAAAATTGCATGTATTTACTAGAGAGTTATCAAGTGCTTCCTCTTCTTCAGCACTTGTCCATTCAAATAGATCTTTAGGTACCACTTCATTCTTTTCATTAATCATCATTGGATGTGACCAACCATTCAACACTAACGTCCATACTTTGCTTCCTTGTGTTTGAGTAAAGACTTTCATTCTAGATTTCTAAGCAGGGTAATTAGAACCATCTAGTAATAATGGTCTAGTGATTAATGCCCCTTCTTTCATAGCCATAATTTTGAAACACAGATCTGCACTAACTTGACATATCAAGTTCAGATTAGGTGACCCAAGCTCTGATAGCTATTGAAAATCCAAAAGGATGTCATTTTGCAAAATTTGGTTCTGCCTTAGTTACTTTGAGTTATTTATGTCTGTTGCTTAACGGAAAGCAATTGTGTCAGTAATCATTAATATTCTAGGAAAATACAAATAGAAAAAATAAATATGTAACGAACAAATCAACAAACAAGATTTGGTAAAGCAGTTCGACACATCTTGCCTACATCTACAGAGCCCTCACTCAGTTTAATCAACTTTCACTTGTGATATAATAATTTTACCTAAGGCTTTATTGAGCCGACTTACTCAACCCTTGATACTATCCCTTATACTCACACCCTATGAAAGTAGATCACTCTCAATAGCACGACCACCTTGTGCTAACCTTAACAGAAGATTTTAACAATAATTATTGTTAATAAACGTGATAATAAAACAACTCAAGTGATTGAATCTAAAATAACATAAACAAAAAAGACACTTGAGATAAGAAAGCAACTCCCTTAAATATGTAGCTTCATCAACCGAAAGTACAGGAAGTTATCCAACAAGAATTCTGCTATGAACTTTCGATATTGTCACTGAAGCATCCCACACCCAGCAGCCACAAAACTCAGCAAACGAACAATCGGTTCATTACTGAAATGTCATAAATAATAGAGCTGCAACATCACAACATTACTACATTTTTTACCACTTAAACAATACTTAGACAGCCCAGAAAAATCACATCCGCTAGAGGAAAACGCAGCTACCCAATATAGATGGAATCCTGAAAAATCCAATTGCCTTAGATACCACAATCACCAAAATAGGCTTCCAAAGATAGGTCCAAAATCACAAAAAAATCTCAACATTATCCTTATTAAGATATGGTGATTTTATCCCAGTTAAATCCTATCATCACTAGGATTTTATTCTTCATGTAATCTTATCTTCAAGAATTCCACATAAGGTAGATTACCTATCATAATGATATACCACAATTGTCCAACTATGTCCAATTACAAATAATGCCCAAAATTATTTAATAAAATATCTCAACAAATATCTTATCATTTTTCATATTATATAAAGGGTAAATAATAAAATAATAAAATATACTTAATTTTACAATACAAATTAAAATTATTAAAAGTAATAGAAAGGTCTTCACGAGGAGTGGAAAGGTCACGGAACTTTTCTTCGCTTGGTTTATTAGTTAAGCAATTACTCTTATATCTACTTCATTAGTACTGCAGTGGTTGTAGTAAGTTAAGTTTAGATAAATCAAAAATTTTGTTGTCTTAATTTAATAATCTAATATGTCTTTTGGGGGTCACAATTATGTAGTTTATTAAATAGGTCTCCTAACATGACTTATTAACAATGGCAATAACAATAGGTTATTTTATTAAACAAATAAAAGTTTAAGTATTTTATTGACCGCTCCTCTTCTTTGACATTGTTTTGGTATTCGTCAACTTTGAGCTATAATATTGTCTCCCTCCTCAACAAACCTGTCCACAAAGTTGTTGTTGGCATATTGTGTCTATAAATCATATAAAAAAGTCCATAAAACATCGCTAAATTTTTTAAGCGACTATTATGTTAAAACTTGTGCTGCTAGTTTGTTTCCACTCCTTGTCAGAATGGTCAGAAATATTTTATATCATTCATTGATGACTTTTCTAGATATATGTATCTCTACTTATTAAATGAAAAGGCTAAAGCATTGGATGCTTTCAAGTCTTATAAAACTGAAGTAGAGAA
Organism: Erythroxylum baracoense; assembly: GCA_025629805.1. Taxonomy (NCBI): domain Eukaryota; kingdom Viridiplantae; phylum Streptophyta; class Magnoliopsida; order Malpighiales; family Erythroxylaceae; genus Erythroxylum; species Erythroxylum baracoense. The sequence continues at coordinate 8,145,855 of JAOTAY010000189.1, read as the reverse complement.
ACAAATAGAAAGGAAGATAAAGATTGTGTGATCAAACAAGTATAGTGAATATTAAGGTCAATATACTGAACAAGGAAAAATACTTAGTCCAATTGTGAAATTCCTATAATAAAAAGGAATTGTGGCACATTACACAATGTCAGGCACACCACATTAAAACGATGTAGCTGAAAGGAGAAATCAAACGTTAACGGATATAGTAAGGAGTATGATTAGTAATTATAATCTACCATTATTCTTTTAGAGAGGCTTTAAAAACGACAATATATATCTTAAACAGGGTTCCAACTAAGGCTGTTCGTAAAACTCCTTTTGAGTTATAGGAAGGTTGGAAACCAAGTCTGGCACAAATACATGTCTGAGGTTGTCCAGTTAATGTATGAGTTTACAATTCCCAAATTAAGAAATTGGATTCAAGAACCCAATGTTGCTTTTTTGTTGGCCATGCAACTAACTCAAAAGGATACAGAGTTTATTATCCATCGTACACTACACCAAAATAAGGAGATTTTAGACTCTTATATCTAGACGCATCTAATAATTGTCTAAAAATATTAACTGGTGGAGTTTTTAGACATTCATTTAAGACGACAAAATTTGTCTAAAAATATACTAAAAAGGTGTCTAAAACTTTTAATGGGCTTTGATTATCTGTGAAATGGAATTTGATCTGAAAGTTAAATTGATGAAATCCTATATTAAATTAAAAAGTTAAATGTTAAAATATTTATGTTACATATTTTTTAAAAGTTAAAAAATAAATATTAATATCATATTTTGTAAAAGGAATATTAAAGTTATTAAAAGTTGAAGTGCTTTTCTACCATGCGACATATATTAAAGTTGAACGTTTAATATTAAATTTTAAGCTAATTTTTTAAAAAGAAAATAAATGTGAATATCATAATTTGTAAAAGGAAAAGAAAGTGATGGTTCTCGCTATTTCGTTTTGCACGATTCAAAATAAGGAAACGAAAGTGATGGCCCATCAACGCTTAAGCAATAGCTCGCACAAAAAGAACTGCAGAAGAAAATTTTGTTGGGTCTTATCAGATTGAGAGACAACTTCCATCCTCACTTCGCAAAAGGTATATATGCAGACTTCATCTACTGCAGACTTCATCTGTTGCTTGTAATTGTAAGCTATCCTCTCTCCGTCTTTTGCTTTTGGTGATTATGCATGATTGTCTATTCTCATTCCTCTCTTTGCGAACAATGTGGGATCTTTAAGCTTAATTTGTTAAGATTCTGAAATGACTTTTTCATTTTCTTTGGATTTCCTATTCTTTAACTAAAATCAGCCTAAATCTAGTTCCATTTTCCTGCATTCGTTTTGATAAGCTAAAGTGCAGAGGGCCTGCTGTCTTGCAGTTCATCCTTTGCCCATCCGTAGTTTTAGTACAGTTCAAGATTCGTGAGGTTTAAATCCTGTAGTTTTGGTAGTTCATGATGCTGGGCGTATAAGAATTTAATGTATTTGCTGAAAAAAGATCCTATAATTTTAATCTTATTTTAGTCTTTTTTCCCCTTGGTTTAGTTTTAATTGCTGATTGTGAAGTTGTCCGAACTAGATTTGGTTCTATTTTGTAAAAGTGTAGTCCATAATCTTCTCTTAGCCCTAACTCCTTACTCCTCTTCTGTGTTCATGTAAGTGTATCTAATATTCCTTTGCTTTTACTTTTTGATGGTTATGTCTTCATGGACTTAATAGAAGGTGCTAACTCAGGCAACTAAGAAGATTTGTTACCCATAGATGAAAAAAGCAATATGAGTTAGAAACATCAAATGAAACATTTTCAAATAAACTTATATAAAAGGAATAATGAACGCTAAAAGGGAACATAACGTGTCCTACGATATCAGTACTTTGGATTAAAGTTTAATTAGTTGTTATTCCTTTAATATGAGTTAGAAACACAAATGAAACATTTTTAAATAAACTTATATACAAGGAATGATGAACGCTAGAAAGGAACATAACGTGTCCTACGATATCAGTACTTTGGATTGAAGTTTAATTAGTTGTTATTCCTTTTTCCTTTGGTGAACATTTGTTTACATATACTTACTAACTTTTAGCTTGACTGCCACTTTTTCTGGTGTTTTTAGTTGAACAATTAAACAATAATTATAAAAATCATATTTGAGAATCCAGTAACTTTCTATAAACTTTAATCACAGTCTACCCTTTTATCTATAATAATAAAATATAACCATTTTAACTTCACATCAAGTAGTAACCTATTAGCAGCCTCTAATGCTCTTGCCACAAAACCAGTAGACGGACCTTATCACCAATTCATTTCTTAGATTAGGGAGAATTATATACATATTAGGACTTTTAGACCCTATACCTTATATCTTGATAGCTTTGGGACAACATTGAGTAGTTGACATGCTTAGTCACTTAAATTAACAGAAAGTTTGGGTTAAGGCTTAGAGATGGCTCTTACTAAAAGTAAAAGCATAGACAAATATTAATACCACTTAAAAGTTTTAAGTAGTAATTAAAAAAATATTGAAGATTTGTGATCATTTATGCAATTTAACAATATATCATTGGAGTTAAATGCTCAAATGTCAAATTTTGGGACTAAAAATTGACTATACTTGATTACATTTCGTGTCAGATTTGTTTAGTAACAACAAATTCCAAAAAACTCTCTGGCTTGATTCCAACGATTTGCTTTGTAACAACGAATTCCAAAAAAGCTTTCCCTTGAAATATCTGATGAATTTTGGATATCTCAGTTTATATCCTAAGTTCCAATTAGATTATTGGAAAATAACAAATTTTCATTTAAAACATAGTTTGATTATATTTATATAAAAACTTAAAAAGAGATCATTTCACATAGTTTGCTTTGTTATATTTTTATTCAGACATTGGTTATTTTCATAAATGTAAAGGGTTCAAATGTGGAACATGGTTGGTTGACTTTTAATATGGTATATTCATTGATTGTTGTACCTCTGTTTGGTTTAGATAGTTAAATAGTTCGAATTTTGTGGTCTATTCATTAAAGATCTTTTCATTGTAGTTAATGATTTTAGTCCCATATTAGCTAACTGTTCTTCTTATCATTCATTAATTTTATGCCTTTGATTTTCCATTTATTTATTTCTGAGAATAGAAATGTCGACGATCATGAAATTGTAATCTATTTGTTTATTTTTATTTTTTAAAAAATATGTGTGAAGGTTGATACTTGCGAATTTATAGGATCAATGTCCACGGGTATGGATAAGAGTTGGATAAATCAACCCAGAAATAACGAGTCTTATATTCAAGGGATTTATGATTTCATGGAATTTGCAAAACAAGGAGCACAAAATGGGAAGATTAGATATCCTTGTAATGTTTGTCAACTAAATATGAAGAAATTATTCTTATTAAAGTAGGTAGAAAGTCATATTTTGTTTAACGGATTTGACAAGGACTATAAAGATTGGATATTCCATGGGCCAAACACTCTCGTTGAAAATGTTGATGAACAAATGGCTCGTACGGTTATAATGCTTGATCACCTCAGATTGATAGGCCAAGATGATGTTGTAGGGTTGTTGAGAGATGCTATTGGATTTAGTATTCCTTGTGAAGGTGAACCTATCTCTGAACCCTATGAGCAACCAGACATTGATGGTATGATGGATGACCCTAGTTTGGCCAATGAGCCCTATGATAAAGAACCTAACATATTCACTAGTGAGGAAGAGGCTAAGTTTAAGAAGATACTTGATGCTTCATGTGAAGAGCTTTATAAAGGATGTACCACTCACTCTAAGTTGTCATTTCTTCTACACCTTGTTCACTTTAAATGCATGTTTAATTGGCCAAATAAGTCTTTCTCGATGTTGCTTAATCTTTTACTTGATGCATTTCCACAAATAACTGATTTTCCTTCTTCGTACTATCAATCTAAGAAAATGATAATAGATATGGGTCTTGGATATGAAAAGATACATGCTTGTCCAAATGATTGTACATTGTATTAGGGTGAAAAGTCAAGGGAAATTTTTTGCCCTTCATGTCACGTCTTAAGGTGGAAGAATGATAAAAAGAACATGCTGGCTAAAGTGATGAGATACTTTCCTTTGACTCAGAGATTAAAGAGGATGTATATGCCATCTAAGATAGTCGAAGACATGAGATGGCATGATAAGGAAAGAAAAAAGGATGTATTTCTAAGGCATTCGGTTGATACATAAGCTTGGAGGAAATTCGATACTCGGTATCCCGAATTTGCATGTGATCCTTAAAGTGTTAGGCTAGGTTTGGCTAGTGATGGGTTAAATCCATATCGTCTTATGAACACTACCTATAGTACATGGCTAGTGATCTTGATCCCTTATAACTTGCCACCATGGGCATGTATGAAAGCATCTTCATTCATTTATCCATAATTAATCCTGGTAGAAATGGACCAAGAAATAATATTGATGTATATTTGCAGCCTTTAGTGCATAAGTTAAAGTTATTATGGGAAGGTGTTGATGCATTTAACACATATGCCAGATGCAAGCTGCTCTAATATGGACCATCAATGACTTTCCAGCTTATGCGATGTTGTCTGGATGGAGTACAAATGGCTATAATGCTTGCCCATTATGTACTTACACATCACCCTTAGTTAGGATTGGGAACAAGATATGTTATATTGGGCATTGTAAATGGTTGGCTCATGATCGTCCTTTCAGGTTTTGTGGTGACTTGTTTGATGGGTCTAAAGAGCATAGTCATGCTCCAAATGCTGCATCTGGTTCTGACATCTTAAGAGAGCAAGAAAAGATTGGTAAAATGGTTAAAACCTTGAAGGAAAAGAATAGACACCATAGGGGTATAACGATTGGTGAGGAGAATATGAGTGAGGATAAGATTCTTTGGACCAAAAGGAGCATATTTTATGACTTGCCTTATTAGGAGCATAACCTTCTTCGTTATAACTTAGACGTCATGCATATAAAGAAGAATGAGTGTGATAATCCACTCGTAACCCTCATAAATGTAGATGGTAAGACCAAAGATGATGAAAAATGCATATTTCTCGAGGAGAGGAATGTGAAGCCCCATCTTTGGCTCAAACATCAAGAAGGTGGCGAATTGTTCATGCCAACATCTCATATTATATGTCACCTGAGGATAAGGGGTTATTTCTGAAAGTACTACAGAATCTTAAAGTCCCGGATGGATATGGATCTAACCTCTCTAGATGTGT
>JAOTAY010000189.1:8123433-8140539 GCA_025629805.1 Erythroxylum baracoense | reverse complement strand
TTAACATAGATTTGATATATATTTGATTCAATTTTAACATGCAAGAGAACAAATTGTGATAAAGATTGAGATTAACTCTATGTTATCTTTTTTAAGGATAATTATTTGTATTTTATATATGTGTAAGATCTATTGAAATTCAATAAAATTTTGAAAATATGAAAGGATGTGATTTCGCAAAATTTGGTTTGGGCTCAGCTGCTTTGAGCTATTTTTGTCAGTTGCTTAATGAACTGTGTGAGCAACTGTTAATATTCTAGACAAATACAAACAGAAAAAATAAATACACAACAAACAAATCGACAACCAACACACTTGGTTTACGTCTCTGGGGCCCTTACCCAGCTTAATCAACTTTCACTTGTGAAATAATAGTTTTACTCAAGGCTTGATACTATTCCTCGTACTCACACTCCGTGAAAGTTAATCACTCTCAATAGTATGACCACCTCTTGCTAACCTCAACAAAAGATTTTAGCAACAATGATTGTTAATAAAGATGATAATAAAACAACTCAAGTAATTGAATCTAAAATAACATAAACAAAGAAGGCACTTGAGTTAAGAAAGCAACTCTCCCAGATATGCAGTTTCATCGAGCGAAAGTATAGGAAGTTGTCCAATATTAATTCTGTTGTGAACCTTCGATATTATTACTGAAGCATCTCACATACAACAGCCACAAAACTCAAAAAACGAACAATCATTTCATCAACAAAACGTCACAAATAATAGAGCTGCAACATCATAACACTATTGGATGTTTTTCACCACTTAAACAATACTTAGACAACCTAGAAAAATCATGCTCACTAGTGAAAATTGTAGCTGCCTAATATGGATGGAATCCTTAAAAAATCTAACTACCTTCGATAACCACGATCACCAAAATAGGCTGCCAAAGATAGGTCTAAAATCACAAAAAATCTAGACATTATCCTTATTAAGATATAGTGATTTTATCTCAATTAAATCCTATCATCACTAGGATTTTATCCTTCATGTAATCTTATCTTCAAGAATCCCACATAAGGTAGATTAATTATCATAATGATATACCACAATTATCTAACTTTGTTCAATTACAAATAATGTCCAAAATTAATTAACAAGATATCTCATCAAATATCTTAACAATCTCTCCCTTTTTGGCATTATCTGTCGCATATGATAACTTCCCCTTCATAATATAATCGGACACTCCTCATTAATGGAACATTAAATTCCAAAAACATGTCCAAGTAACATCAAGTTCAGATAACACCAACTTTATTAAGTTCACATAAACAATTGGCAAATATCCAAAGAAATAGTAATCCTATGTTCACAAAATAACCGACAATCATCCAAACAAAATATCTAATTTTCTCCCATTTGAGACAAAAATATGCTAAAAAGAATAGTGTCTTCAATGAGATCAATCTCAGCGAATAAGAAGGCATAAAAATCAACAGTAGGTGTAGCGTAAGAATCATAAGCACGCCAAGATGATAATTCACCATCAATCAATACATTAGCCAACATATCATTATTCACATAGAAATCATCCTTATACAACTAATCCCCAATCAAATTAAAAAACTCCAAAAATTCATTTAGACAAATCATAATCAAACTTAAACAATCTCTCCCTCACATAAACCATATGAAAGCACATTGCCCAAGCTCATACAACTTACGATATAGAGAGAAACCAAGATAAAACTTGAACAACCGAAATAATAGAAAATCCAAAACTTTCCACGGGTCTCGACAAGCATCACCATTTTCTCAACTCCATAAATCAAAATCTGGAAGAAGAACTATCAAACCATTAAGCAGAGCCTCATTTTCACATCAAATATACTATTCAACAAGTAAGAAAAAGCCAATCACACACCAATCACCTAAACCTTAGAAAACTGATAAATTAAAAACTCAAAAAGTCTAGACATTAACTCCTTCAAACCGTTTTTTTAAATAACTAACATCAATATACTTCAAGAATGTAAAGTACACAATCCCTGTGCCCTTAGAAAAAAATTCAAAATTGGGCTTATTCCTCGTCAATTTAACTCTATCATTGGATGTCTAGTTGGTTTCTCCCTCAAAAGCAACCAACTGGTTCTTTGTCTTACTAGTTTCTTTTCCAGCAGCAACTAATTGTGAATCTAGACAGTTTTTGATTTTAGCTTCATTGTGTCCTTTTTCTGATTTGTGACGATTATTTTGAATGTTTTCTTCCACCACCTTATTAATCTTCTGGTGCTATAGAGACATATATAATCAATGTTTTAAAAATCGGACCGAACATCGAACTGGTCGAAGGAAAGATTTCAGGTTTAGAGGTTCAACCGGTAATGAACCGCTATAAAACCGATATATAATAAATAAGACGTAAAATTTATAAGAATAACTTTAAGATTCTAACTAACAACTTCGACTTTTTAAGGTTCTCGGAGCAACGTTTGCTTCTTTTGAAGCCAAATAAGAAGCTCATTCATTTTGGAAAAAAAACTTTGTTAATCTTTGTTTTTTACCAATTATTAAAATAAATCACCTAACTAATCATTCACTTTAATGCAAGTATTACTATCTAAATTATTTAATAAATATGCAATTTAAAATTAAATATGAAAATTAATTCAAATGATTAAATTTAGAATCTTTAAATGAGGCGATAATTAATTTCATTCAAAGCCTCTTTTAAAGTTTACTTTAATTACAAATTTGAGATTAAATATTCAAATTTCATCATATTTAGATACAATTTTGAGATTACCATCGAGTTTAACAATTCTTCTGAACCGATTAATCGTATAATAAATGAATTAGAATAAATTTACATTGATCCAAAGTTAAAAGTTAGATTAAAATTAACTAAATTTGATCTAAAAAATTCATAAATATTTCCTTTTGAATAAAAGAATTCTATTGATTAATGTACTAACTTACAAGGCCTGTACAAAAAGTCAGATACACAGAGTGACTGTACTGAGAATACTACTTCTATGCCCCTTCAGATTCCAAGAAACCTGTGATGACAAAACTCATCGAAGGACAAGCGATCAACTGTAGAAGTAGAGCAAGCAACGGATTACTCCAGAAACGTTCCAAAATAGCATCAAAGATCTAAGCAATCAGAGTTGATGTGTCTATTTCCTAAACCTGGATCTGCAGAAAGCAATCTTGAGCGCATATCAACACAGTCTGGATGCAACCCAAGAAGGATAAGTTTGGAGAATGGAAGATGCTGACATGATTTGATATTCCGCAACAACTGATGTGAAAGAAATTCAAAGAAAATTTGAGTACTAGGAAGGATTTCTGAATTCTTAAACAAAATTAAGAAACCAAAGTCCTACCTGAAGATTACTCCTACGATGAAAAGGTAGGTAACCATTAAGAAGCTTAGAAAGAATGGCACCAAGGATCCACATGTCAACCTGTAAGTAAAAAGCCCCGCTTCTTTAACATGTTCAAGCTTTAGACCATCAAAGAAGCAAGAACCAACTACACTTCTACCTTATGATCATATCTTTGGAACTGAAGAACCTCGAGAGCCATGTAAAATGGAGACCCATATACTGTCTCTACATAGCAACCTGGAAGCACACTCCTATTCTATCCAATAAGAAGCAATTGAAAAGCTTGACATGAATCATAGGTCTGAAGTGCAGGGTATTGAAAGAAGTACCTTGATAAACCAAAATTAGCTATTTTGAGTAGCATGTTACCCTCGTGCCCAGATAACAGAATGTTCTACAGTAACAAAAAAGAATCAAACAAGTTAATTCAGACAATGATCAACCAGAAAACACATTGGTGATTATAAACAATTGGCTTAACATGTATGACACTTGTGGTTTTAAGTCTCTATGCAGATGATGTCTATGCAGAACTTCTAACCCAGTCCCTGTTTGGATGAATCAATTGCAACACTTAAGTTTCAAACAAGCAATAACACAAGCAAGTGGAAGTCATCAAAGACACCTACTAAGCTGAAGCATGAATCTTTTGGCAATCTTCTCATCAACTCTTCCATGGAATTTAAAGTAAGAGGCTAGATCTTCTCCGTCACAAAACTCTAGGACAAGGAATGCACAACCTCCAACCTAGGAGTCAAGAGAATTTAAGCTTCTAGGACCTTTTCCAAAACTGTTGAAAGAACTTAAAAGTTGTATAGCATAACTGCCGACAGCAAGAATGAACAAAAGGGCATATTCCAGAAGCCTCCATCATCACAAAAGACTGAACACCGAACCTGGAAGATGTGGAGAAGACGAATAAAACAGGCAAATGAATAAGATTATGAAACCAGAACTTAACCTACCTCTAAGCAAAATCTTTTACTGAGCTCCAATCTTTGTTTCTCATGACACTCCTTAAACATACTATTGACAGAAAAAAAGAAAAAAAGAGAAAGACTTACTGAGAAAAATCATGTGAACTAAACTAGTGTGCATAATCTTGTTGGAATATCATAAAACCTACGCTTCAAGCTCTTGAATTTCTTGAGGAATGTGTTAGTGATATCACTTCTTTCTTGGAGGATTGTCGGCTGCATCTTAATCATCATTAGAAGCTCTGTCACTCCTAGATCTACTCTCATGTTAACTCCTCCTTCTCTCTACTACTCCTTCCTACACTAGGCTCGAAGGTCTCAACAACTCTAGCCACTTCACTTTGGCCATCTATACTTGATTGTTGCTGAAGGTTGATAACTGGGACGATAGCTTAAATGGGGATTGGGAAGTAAGCGAAAAAAAGTTACTTGTGAGAGGAGCTTAATTTCTTCTTCAATGGATGTAGATAGAGACAGGGAAGACAAGATTGAAGAGAAGGTGGTGGAGAGGAGGAGAAGCCTAGAAGATTCGACAAAATGAACAATAAATTGATAAAGAATATCTGTAATTTTGTACAAAACTGGTTGGACCGGTTCAAAAAACCGGTTGGCTCAGTAATAAATCGGCTAGTTTTAATATATAGAGGTTATTAGGTGAAATCAAACTGGACCACTGGCCGGTTCAAATATTTTCTGGTCAGATCGGTTGGTCCATTCCGGTTTTTAAAACCTTGCATATAATCATATGCAGCTGAATTGCAAGAAGTAATAGCCTGTTGTTGCAACAATTATCTGCTAATCTTTTGCCACTTACTAAACACTCTCCTTGTTCATTCTAATACCTTGCATCCATCATTAGTAAATTTAACAAATAGCCCATCATCACAAAGTTTACTAATACTTGCCAATTTGGTTTTTAAACCATCCACATGAAGCAAGTTTTTGAAGTGAGGTAGTCCATCCAAGCAAAGAGCTCCTCCCAATCACTTTTGCTTTCTTCCCATCACCAAAAGTAACATGACCATCCATACAACTTTGATAATATATCAAGTAGCTTCTTTCACCTATCATATGATGTGAACACCCACTGTTAAAATACCAACCATTATGAGAAGTAGCTGGTTTAGATTTAAGAGCTACAAGTGCTTGTAATTGACCCTTTCTACCTCAAGTATGCTTTGGTAACATTGGCTACTGTTGAAAGTTTATCGAAGAGTGTCTAGATTTTCGATTTTGAGCACTTTGAATTGTGAAATATCCTTTGTAACAACTTGTAATAATTCGATCTTATGTGTCCATTTATCCCACAAAATTGACATGTAGGCACAAACTTTTGGTTCCTTTTTAAAGTTTCTCCTTTAACAAATTTAGCTTCACCATTTTGCCCATTATTTAACTTAAAACATTCACCTTTGTAACCAATACCTTGAAAATCTCCTTTGCTCTTACCAATTTCTAACAATTGTTCTAGTTGTTCGATACCTCCATTTGACATCCTTATTCCTTTTTTAGTGTTGACCAGTTTCAACCTTATTTCATCAAGCTCATCTATTGTAAATAACAACTTCTTCTTAAGATCTTGAATAATATTCTTCATGGTAGAATTTTCCTTCTTTAGGTTTTCATTCTTCTTACACACTTGCACTCATTTTACATACATTAACTCATAAGCTTTGCAAATATCCTCCTTTTCTTATTCTAAATCATTGTCATCATTGCCATAATATGAAATAGAATTTTAGATTGATTCATTTGCATTTTTTCTGAAATTTTAGACCGATTCATCTAAGTTTTTCCTGTTAGTTTCTTCTCTGGTTATTGTTAAGTAAGCAACTAGATTTATGTTGTATAAATCAACTAACTTAGCATAATTACTCACAAATTTCTCTTCACTACCATACTCACTTTCAGATTCATTCTCACTCCAAGTGCTCATATAAAACTTACCTTTTCTCTTCTTCAAAGTGTTAGTACATTCTGCTTGTACATGTCTAAAGCCTTGACATTCATGACATTATATTTTCTTTACCTTTCTTTTACCCTTTTAAGTTTTTGCTTACTGTTTAAAATTAATGTTTGATGAATTCCCACCATGCTACCTAAACTCGAATCTATCTTTTTTCACTTTCTTTAACCACTTGTTGAAATTTATTGTCAATAACTTCATATTCTCATTCTTATCAGATTCATCTCCTAAGTCATTCACGACTTTTCCAACCTCAGCTTGCAATGTCAATCCTTTGTTCTTCTCTCATTTATCTCTCAACAAGTTCATCTCAAAGTTGGTAAGAATATCAATTACCTTATCCAAAGATAATTCATTGATATCATAAGCTTCATCTCAAAGTTGGTAAGAATATCAATTACCTTATCCAAAGATAATCAATTGATATCATGAGATTCTTTGATGACTTCAATTTTAGTATAAATCTAGGAGGCGGTGGTCTCAATGTCTTCTTGACAAGTTTTAGATTTGAATATTTTTTTTCAAGTTGATGTGCTTGGTTGGCAATATCAAGCAACCTCTCACGTAAGTTTCTAATAGTTTCACTTTCCTCCATCTTAAGCTCTTCAAATCTAATGGCCATCATTTGAAGTTTTGAAGCTATCACCGATTTTGATCCCTTATGAATTGTTTGTAATGTATTCCATACTTATTTTGTTGATTCACAAGCTAATATCATACTGAAATATCCATCATCTACAACGCAGAAAATTGCTTGTACTTACTAGAGAGTTATCAAGTGCTTCCTCTTCTTCAGCACTTGTTCATTCAGTGGATCTTTAGGTACCGCTTCATTCTTTTCATTAATTATCATTGGATGTGACCAGCCATTCAACACTAAAGTCCATACTTTGCTTCTTTGTTCTTGAATAAAGACCTTCATTTTAGATTTCTAAGTAGGGTAATTAGAACCATCTAGTAACAATGGTGTAGTGATTAATGCCCCTTCTCTCGTAGCTATAATTTCAAAACACAGATCTGCACCAACTTGACATATCAAGTTCTGACTAGGTGATCTAAGCTCTTATACTAATTGAAAATTCAAAAGGATGTCCTTTCGCAAAATTTGGTTCCGCCTTGGTTGCTTTGAGCTATTTTTGTTGGTTGCTTAATAGAAAGCAACTATGTCAGCAATCGTTAATATTATAAGAAGATACAAATAGAAAAATTAAATATGCAATGAATAAATCGACAAACAAGATTTGGTAATGCAGTTTGGCATATCTTGCCTACATTGCGGGGCCCTCACCTAGTTTAATCAACTTTCACTTGTGATATAACAGTTTTACCTAAGGCTTTATTGAGCCGACTCACTCAACCCTTGACACTATCCCTTAATACTCACACTCTGTGAAAGTAAATCACTCTCAATAGCACAGCCACCTCGTGCTAACCTCAACAAAAGATTTTAACAATAATGATTGTTAATAAAGATGATAATAAAACAACTTAAGTGATTGAATATAAAGTAACATAAACAAAAACACACTTGAGATAAGAAGGCAACTCCCCTAAACAACATTGTTGGACGTTTTTCACCACTTAAACAATACTTAGATAGCCTAGAAAATCACACCCACTAGAGGACAACGCAACTACCCAACATAGATGGAATCCCCAAAAAATCTAGTTGCCTTAGATACCATAATCACCAAAATAGGCTGCCAAAGATAGGTCCAAAACCACAAAAAATTTGCACATTATCCTTATTAAGATACGGTGTTTTTATCCCAATTAAATCCTATCATTACTAAGATTTTATCCTTCATGTAATCTTATCTTCAAAAATTCCACATAAGGTAAATTACCTATCATAATGATATACCACAATTGTCCAACTATGTCCAATTACAAATAATGATCAAAATTAATTAATAAGATATCTCAACAAATATCTTAACATTTTTCATATTATATAAAGGGTAAATAATAGAAATTATAAATTTTACTTAATTTTACAATACTAATCAAAATTATTAAAAGTTATAGAAAGGTCAAGGAGCTTTTCTTCGCTTGGTTTATTAGTTAAGCAATGACTCTTATATCTAATTCATTGTTACTACAGTGGTGGTAGTAAGTTAAGTTTAGGTAAATCAAAATTTTTGCTGTCTTAATTTAATAATCTAATATGTCTTTTAGGGTCACATTCTTGTAGTGTATTAAATAGGTCTCCTGACATGACTCATTAACAATGGGAATAACAATAGTTTATTTTTATAAAAATTAAAAGTCTAAGTATTTTATTTCTATTTTTTAGTTTTAATTAGTATTACAAAATTAAATAAAATTCACATTTTTTAAAGATTTACCCTTATATAAATTAATTTATATTATCTTAATCATTTTGCTTAATGGTAATTGGCTATACTAAAACAGACTTTGGAATGTATTAAGGGATTCATACAACTCAATTTTAATAATAAAAAATTAGGTTTTTGGTTTTGTCGATTTAACTAGTGAATAACTAAAGAAATTAGATCGGGGACAAAAGAGAAAGAAAAAATTCAAAATGCTTCTCATAGGTTCTTAGTTATTTAACTGTTTCCAAGGCTTCAGTGAATGAGAGAGAGAGAGAGAGATTTGAAAAGAAAATTAACAAAATTCATTTAAGACTAAAAAATAGTTATAACTTCCTTTGAACAACTATTATGATGATTAACACTTATATATCAAATATTTACACCTGGTATTTTACTTGTGTCTAATTCTTTCAATCTGGCAGCATTGTTATCAATTTACACTAGCTCTCCATTTCTTTGATGCTGTCTTAGCACTCTTTAGACTGCTCCTCTTCTTTGATGTTGCTTTGGTACTCGTCAACTTTGAGCTGTAATATTGTCTTCCTCCTCAACAACCTTGTCCACAAAGTTAATGTTGGCATATTTTTTCTATAAATCATATAAAAAAGTCCATGAAACATCAATAAATTTTTTAAGCAACCATTATGTTAAAACCTATACTGCTAGTTTGTTTTGGAACTTAAACAAATCTAGAAAGATGGTAAGTAAAATTTTCCATCCATTATGGAGTCTTAAAAGCTAAAAAAAAGAATAAAAAAAGAAGAAGATGATTTTTTTTCCTCTATTGCATACTACTTAACATAAACCCACTCATTTATTATTAATTTATATTTTGACTATTTCTTATTTGCCAGATACTTCATCTGATTATGAACATACCGAATACGAAATTTGATAAGCTAAAGAGCTCCTTCCCAACCTTTAAAAGTTAATCTACGAATAGTAGTTTGGAATCATTCTCCAAGTATAGAACATGCATAGGAAGTGCAAATCAATGCAAGGCTTCAAAAGGTGAGTATTGAATATTGAAGTGAAATATGGTGTTATATTTATAAATTAATTCTATAATATTTTGAACAATATTTTAAGTATAGAATTCTCTTAAGATCATCTATAACACAATTAATTCAAACCATTCAATTAGGATTCATGCTATAAGAGAGAGAAAGAAATATTAACCTTAGTCCATGTTTAATATGTGTCTACATTGATAGATTTTTAATCCTTTTAGTAGCAAACTCCTTCTTTACACAAAGAAGTTTATCCACTCTCTTCTTCTACTTTTCTAATGGTGCAGAAATGCATCTTTTCTTTGGTAAATATTAACTTGAATGAAGGGAGAGGGAAGGGTTCTAATTAATTATAATAAAACCTTAGTGACTTTAATATTCCCTATAAGCCTAATAACCATTATCTTAGGCCCACATTATATTAAAATCAACCCAAGTAGTATAGACCACACCTTTAGTATAGACCACACCTTTATTAATCTAACAATCTTCCGTTTGGCCTATATTACAACTTGATGATCCAACAATATAAATGTGCATGATATATTGAATCTATCAAGTCATCAAACTTGAATGAACTGAAATGATGGGATCATGGCAGTCACAAGTCATCTAATGACATGATTTCGTCTATGTATCACACAATCAACTCAACTCAAAATAACTGTAATCAAGAAACACTGTAATTCTCAACTTTAATGTTTTTTTTGAAAAAAACATAGCTTGTCATCAAAATATCTGTGTACACAACATAATGTGACTACTAATAAATAAGCGAAAACATAAATTGAATTCATAAGTGTCAAAACAATAATAGCAAATATATAACATAATCTCATGCTAACAAGGACTTATCTATAATGCCCATCCTTTCAATATGGCTAGTAAATGTTTTAGACCGTAATCCTTTAGTTAACAGATCCTCTACCATTAGATCAGTTCCAATATGCTCAATTGACAATTTATGATTTTTCATTTCTTATTTGACTAATAAGTATTTCAAATACATGTATTTAGCACCCTTAGAATACTTGTCATTTTTAGAGAAGAAGATAGCCGCATAATTATCACAATAAATTCTTAGTAGTCTAGCTATATTGTCGATAATGCCTAGCCTAAGACAAAGTTCCACAACCATAATGTTTAAATAGTGGCTTCAAAGCATGCCGCAAGTTCAGCCTCTATAATGGAAGTAACAATGATAGGATGTTTTATACTCTTTTAAGAAATTACCCCTCCTGCTAGTTGAAATAGATAATCAAAAGTAGATTTCCTTAAGTCTACCTAACCAACATAGTTTGAATATGAATAACCAATCACTTCCAAGTGATCTGATTTCCTGTATGTGAGTATGTAATCCTTGGTGCCTTGTAAATACCTAAGTAATTTCTTTGTAGCTTTCCAATGGTCCATTTTGAGATTACTTTGAGACCGGCCTAACATTTTAATAACAAAACTAATATCTAGCCTAGTACAAGTCTGAATATATATTATACTCCTAGATACAAATGTATAGGGAATATATTCCATTTCCTTTCATTTCAAATCATTTTTGGGACATTACATTTCATTAAATTTATCCCTTTTTTGAATTAGAACTACCCTACTGAGCATTTTTCCATCCCAAATCTCTCTAATACTTTACTGATATATCCTTTCTGAGATAACTCTAATAATCTTTATGCCATGTCACAGAATATTTCTATTTCAATAATATAGGATGCCTCATCCATATCTTTCATTTCAAAGTTATTACAGAGAAGTTTCTTTACATCATATAACTAGCCTAAATCATTAGCAACCAAAAGAATATCGTCAACTTACAGTACCAAAATAATGAACTTGCTCCCACTGATCTTCATATAGATACATCTATCAACAATGTTCTTTACAAGACCATACGAGATAATGGTGTTGTTGAACTTAAGATATCATTGTCAGAAAGCTTATTTCAAACAATATATTGACTTCTTTAATTTAGACACCATATTTTCTTTTTCTGTAGTCACAAAACCTTCCTATTGGTCCATATGAACTTCTTCTTCTCAGTCACCATTTAAAAAACAATCTTTATATCCATTTGGTGAAGCTCTAAATCATAATGAGTTACCAATGCTATAATAATTCTTAAAGAGTCCTTTTTTGAAACTAGAGAGCAGGTCTCTTTAAAGTCAATACCATGCTTTTGAATATAACGTTTGGCTACAAGTTTGACTTTGTACCTTTCAATATTACCTTTCGAGTCCCTTTTAGTCTTAAACCATTTACAGCCCACTTGCTTTGAGCCTTTAGGTAACTCAACTAGTTCCCAGACTTGATTATCAACTATAGATTTTAATTATTATTTCATAACATTGAGCCACTTTTCAGAATTGTTATATTTCAAGGCCTTTTTAAATGAGACTAAATATTTATCAATGTTCAAGTTACACTCATGCTCAGGTGAATACACTACATAGTCATTTGATATAGTTGGTCTTTTCTCCTTTATAGACCTTCGCAATATTGTTTCTTGTGGTCACACTTGATCATTTGTTACTTGCACATTATTTACTGGTTCATTATTGACATTTTCTTGTTATGGGTTTAGAATATTAACTTGTTGCTCTGATATATTGTATGGCTATGATACAACAAAGGGAACAAGAACTTGAGAATAGACACTGGATGAAGGATTTTCCACCTCAATCTCTTGAATATCCATCTTTTATGGTTCCCCACTCACACTGATTTGTCCATTTTTAATGAACCTACCATTACCATACTTAACTATTCATATTCTATTATTAGGACAATAAAATATGCATCCTTTGGACTTTTTTGGATAAATGATGAAGCCACCATTTATGGTTCTTGCATCAAGCTTTCTTTCATGAGGATTATAAATCTTT
The DNA here is from genome assembly GCA_025629805.1 of Erythroxylum baracoense. Classification (NCBI taxonomy): domain Eukaryota; kingdom Viridiplantae; phylum Streptophyta; class Magnoliopsida; order Malpighiales; family Erythroxylaceae; genus Erythroxylum; species Erythroxylum baracoense. The sequence continues at coordinate 8,128,009 of JAOTAY010000189.1, read as the reverse complement.
ATTTCTGTTGGGCAACTTAAATTTTCCTAAATTGTTTTGTTTTTTACCCTCTACTCTTCTCTTACCTCCTCTTTTTCTTATTTTTTAGCCACCTTTTCTCCATTTTAATTTTTTTTCCATGACTTTAAATTATTGTCTCAAACAATGAAAATATACTTTCCAACCATAAACTAGTGTATGATGACTAAAAGCTTAAAAATAAAAGGCATAGAATTGCTGCTGGAAAAAATTTACCTATGTGAAGTTCTATACATTTTAAAGGAATTTTGGGATGTTAGCTTCAACAATTTCCTCACAATTTACTGCAAAACAAACAAAATGAGGGAATATATGAGAAAAGCTTTACATGCAAGATAAAGATGGTGTATTAAACATCGATTAGTTGGAAAACAAATAGAGAGAAAGAAGAAGACAATTTTTTTGTTGGGTGACCAATTGCCCTTCTACTGTCTTTTATATATATATATATATATATATCCATATGTTAATTTATTTTATGGGCTAGGTTGGTTTGTTAAGGTTGAGCTTTTTTCTGTTTTTCTTTGTGGGATTTACATATAATATCATTTTCTTCAATTTTTTGTTCATCTTTTCATATTTTGCTTCCATCTCCTTTAATCGGTTCCTTCAATCTTCTTCCAATTGTGTAATATCTTGTGATCTACTTTCCTTTACCATTTCTTGTACCCCATCATCTTATTTTGTCAATTATCAATGCTTTGATACCAAATTAATATAACTCAATTTCAAGAATAGAATATTAGAATTTTGGACTTATTGATTTAGCTAGTGCTTGAAGTTTAAAAGTGAATAAGAGAGTTACAAATAATAGAGAGAGAAAGATACCAAAAATTCAAATCAATCCAAAGTAAGTTACAACTCCTCTTCAATAATTATGATAGTTATTAGCACACACTCTATCAACTATTTACACATGGCCACCAATTCTCTTTTTCGATATCATCGTGACAATCTTTTAGCACTAGTCTATTCTCTTCTTCAATGTCGTCTTCATACTCTTCATCTTTAAGCTATAAAAGTGATACATGAAATGCAGACGGGTGAATTTTAGAAGAAATGTTCATATTATACATACTAAAAAAGAAATTACTTTATATATTACAGTATACAAAACTTTGAGTTTTTAGGTTTTTAAGATTCAGTTATTGCAAATGCTATTGGTATAAATGTGCAGGGTTTTAAGACTTTCCAATTTGTTAAAATGCTAAAATGTATTAAAGCAGAATGCATTAAGCTTTCTAAGCTTAATACAAATCCTTTAAAATTCAGTAAAGAACAAGCTCTCAAGAATCTGTCTTTGATCTAGAAGCTTTCAGCCATGGATCCTATTAATTCCTCACTCTTAGAGGAAGAAAAATCTGAACTGTGTAGTTACTTGCAAATCATTAAGGAATATCGAAAGCAACTGAAACAAAAGTCTAGAATCCAATAGTTGCAAGAAGGAGATAGAAATTCTAAATATTTTTTTAGTGTGATTCAAGGCAGGAAAATAGAAATAGGATTGTGTGTCTTGAAGATGAGAATGGTATGAAGATAAATAATAAAGAGTAACTCAAACGAGTGGCCAAAAATCACTTTCAAGCAATAAATGGGGTATCTACTCACATTGTAAGCCTTCCTAGCTATCTAATCAGTAAAATGGTTAGGTCCATCAAACAGGAACAAGTATCTGCACTACTCAAGGAACTCACAGGTGAAGAAATAAAGGAGGTGTTATTTTCATTTCAGCCAGATAAGTTTCATAGGCTGGATGACTTTAATGTCAAGTTCTTCAAAAAGAAATGGAATCTATTACAAGTACCAGTTATTTAAGCAGTAAAAGAGTTTTTTAGTAGTGGCAAGTTACTCATTGAAATCAACAAGACTTTTTTCGCTTTAGTGCCCAAGGTTCCTACCCAAGAAAGCTGAATGAATACAAATAAATATCTTGTTGCAATGTGCTATATAAGGTTATTTCTAAGATTCTTGCCAATAAATTGAGAAATACTCTGCTTAGTATTATTAATCATGGTCAAGGTGCATATATGCCAGGGAGAAGTATAGGAGACAATATAATGCTGGCTCAATAATTGTTCAAAGACTATACTTATAAGGATCATGTTTATAAGTTATGCTCTCAAAATAGATTTCACTAAGGCCTAGGCATATGACACAATTAATTGGGGTTTCATTATCAATGCTCTCCATGCTTTTGGCTATTCTAGCAAGTTCATTAGCTAGATTTATTCTTGCATATCAACAGTTTTTATTCAGTGTTAATAAATGGGGAATCTATGAATCTTTATCATGCAATTAAGGGAATTAGGCAAGGAGATCCTCTTTCTTCCTACCTATTCACTATTACTATAGAAGTTCGTTAGAGATTGACATAAATAGATATTGAGAAAAGCTCAAACTTTAAATATCATTATGATTGTTGTGATCTCAATATCACTCAATTTTGTTTTGCAGATGATCTACTCATGTTATGTGCTAATGACACTACTTCAATTGAGGCAATGTTAACCACTCTAGTGAGATTTAAAGATGTATCAGGTCTAAGCTTTAACCCTCAAAAGAGCACTGCTTACCTTTCCAAGTAAAGTCCAGTGGATTCCTCGAGGGTGATCATTGATGCACGGCTTTTAATACAAAAGTTGCCTTTTAATTACTTAAGTGTTCCCATCTCTATAAGAAAGCTAAAGGAAGACAAATGCAAACCTCTATTGGACAATTTTGAAAAAAGAATTACTAACTGGATTAATAGATTTTTGTCTTATAGAGGTAGATTACAACTAGCTATATCCATTCTCAATAACCTACACACATCTATTAGCTGGCACACATAGCAATACCTATAGGAGTATTGAAAAAAATTGACAGAAGTATAAGAGGCTTTTTATAGCATGGACAAAATCTTAGTGGTAAAAAGACCTTGAAGGATAAATGATGTGCCATTTGTTTACCCAAAAAATATGGTGGATTTGGTATTAGCTTAGCTAGTAGAATGAGCAAGGTATTGTTAGCTAAAAAGCTATGAAGGATTTGGTATGATAAGGAGAGCCTCTGGTGAAGTGGGTGCACATGTTTCATGTCAAACAAGGAAGCATTTGATATGTGGCCTAAAAAAAGTATTCAATCCTATACTTTCTAACAAATATTATGAACCAAAGCTTTTATGCATTCTTATATCAAGCAATGCATTAGAGATGAAAATGGCACAACATTCTAGTTTGACAACTGGTATTCTCTTAGACCTTTATACAAGACTCAATATTTTTCAGTTCTAACATAGTTAATCCCTGATAAAACCAAAATGGACATGTTTGTTCACACTGACAGTTGGTATTGGCCATTTCATGTAGGGAGAGGAATCAAACCAATAGTAGATTGTATGTTAGATTATTCACTTGATCTGAGGCACAAGGATGAGTTAGATTGGAGTTACTTAACTCTCACAAGTTTATTGCTTAGTCATGTAAACAAATGTTGCTTCGTCCACTGATCACTTTTCCCTTTCACAAGCTAATATGGAATTTTGGAATAGCTTAGACACACTCTTTCATACTTTGGATAGCTGCTCGACTCAAGCCAAATACTAGAGATAGGATAAAATTTCAGATCTCAAATAAGTTTTTTCCTTTAGTACCAATGAGGAAGAATCAATTAACCACATCTTCTTCAAGTGTTGCCACACAAGTTTGCTATAAAAAAGATTTCTCAGCTTATTTGAGCTACAGGATATGAACCTCAATTGGGAAGACTATCTGTATTGGATCAATGGGCTAAAATAGAAAAACAAGGAGGATCTAAAGGTGTTCAAGGCTAGTTTTGCAATGCTTGTACATTTCATATGGATGATGAGAAACACAAAGATATTTGGGAAATCCATGCTTTACAGTAAGTATACTTGGATGGAGTTCTATCTTAAGGTAAGGATGACTATTTGGGTAAAGTTTCATCCACATCTCATCTTAACTACTACTAAGAATATAGATAGTGCATGTATGGTCAATGGGTTTTGTAATTAACAGTTTGTACATACTATAATTGTTGGAGATAATTATTATTTCCTCACTACAAGAAAAGAACCCCTTATGTAATGTTTTAAGGTGGAAAAACGTCGCAGAATGTGGTATAGGTAAAAGGTTTCTACGACGTTTTTGGAAAAACGTCACAGAAAACATTGACATTCCACAACGTTTTTAAAAGCGTCACTGAAAGATTGGACTTTTCGTGACGTTTTTAAAAACATCGTGGAAAGTCACATTCCGCGACGTTTCAAAAAACGTCACGGAAAGTCACATTCTGCGACATTTTTGGAAAAGTCGCGGAAAGCATTTTCCGACGTTTCCAAAAAATGTCGTGGAAAGCATCTTGAAAACGTCGTAGAAAGCATTCTGCGACATTTTTCTTTTAATTAAATTTTCTTTTTTTGAAAATAATTTTAATTTAATAATTATTTTTTAAATAAATTTTTTGGAAAAATCTTATTTGTTTAATATCTATTCAATATTATCTATATATTTTATTTATTTAATTCTTCAATTTTTTTAGTATATCATTTCTAATGAAG
>JAOTAY010000189.1:8096722-8114835 GCA_025629805.1 Erythroxylum baracoense | reverse complement strand
CAATACAAAAGTTGCCTTTTAATTACTTGAGTGTTCCCATCTCTACAAGAAAGCTAAAGGAAGTCAAATGCAAACCTATATTGGACAATTTTCATAAAAGAATTACTAACTAGAGTAATAGATTTTTGTCTTATGGAGGTAGATTACAACTAGCTATATCCATTCTCAATAACCTACACACATCTATTAGCTGGCACACATAGCAATACCGATAGGAGTATTGAAAAAGATTGACAGAAGTATAAGAGGCTTCTTATGGCATGGACAAAATCTTAGTGGTAAAAAGACCTACAAGGTCAAATGCTGTGCCATTTGTTTACCTATAGAATATAGTGGATTTGGTATTAGCTTAGCTAGTAGAATGAGCAAGGTATTGCTATCTAAAAAACTATGAAGGATTTGGTATGATAAGGAGAGCCTCTGGTGAAATAGGTGTACATATTTCATGTCAAACAAGGAAGCATTTGATATGCATGTGGCTTAAAAAAGTACTCAATCTTATACTTTTCAACAAATATTATGCACCAAAGCTTTTATGCATTCTCATATCAAGCAATACATTAGAGATGGAAAGGGCACAACATTCTAGTTTTACAACTGGTATTCTCTTAGACCTTTTTGCAATACTCAATATTTTTCAGCTCTAACATAGTTTATCCCTGATAACACCAAAATGGACATGTTTGTTCACACTGACAGTTGGTATTGGCCATTTCATGCAGGGAGAGGAATCAAACAAATAGTAGATTGTATGCTAGATTATTCACTTGATCTAAGTCACAAGGATGAGTTAGATTGGAGTTACATAACTCTCACAAGTTTATTGGTTAGTCATGTAAACAGATGTTGCTTGGTCTACTGATCACCCACAAGTTTTTTTACCATGAATAGAACAATTTTGGCATATCAAATCAATATTCAAAGGATTTTTACACTGGACATGCGTCAACTAATGGTAGAAATTAGTTGATTGCTTCTAAATGTCTACTGTCCGCAACTTAAATTAAGTTTATAGTTACCCAAAGTTTGGGTATGAGAATTTCGGAATTAAATAACTAATGTTTCTTTCAAGATTGAATCAACAGATTTTCAGTGCTAAAATTAATGCCTTTTCATATACTAAAATCTGGGTTGCATATTCAATAGGCATTAAAATATTAACATATATCTTTATCGACTCATCAGGGATTCGGTCTGTGTTTGGAAGAATCAATAAATCCTATTTTGATGTGAAAGTTGTACTAAAATAATTCTCATATTCGGATCGCTTGGTTATACAAACACGAAAACTGCAAATCTACAAGATCTAAGTTAAGCTAGCTGTCCTTACATAAAATAAGGCGGCCTATATATTCTCAAATTAGGGTGCATCACAAAATAAGCTAATAATAGTGATCTCTTTGCTTTTCATTTGTGAATTGAGATATATAGTTCAAAAATATTTTCTTGGATTCACAAAACTGGATATGGTTGTTGTCAAATTCGCATTAAAAATTGCACCAAAGATATGTACGGTTGTTCCATTAATTAAAGTTTGCCCGTGAAACTTTATTCCATTTAATTATTTCAATTTATTATATCAATGTTTAATTAATTTTCGTTTACCTCTATTTTTAAGTAGAAGGATTAATTTATATATAAAAGGCTGGTATCTTCAACTATATTATTAAGACATTTTGGCTAATGTGAAAATTTAACAAGAATAATACACCCTCCCACCATGCTTAGAAATATAAATATCATATTAATGTGCATTATAAAATATTCTTATCTAAGTTGAAAGCATAGAAATGGTTATCCACTACACTAAATTCTTCATTTTACGAAAAAAGATAAGTAAACTATTCACTACGATCATTTTCTCATTTTCAAAGCTTCTAGTGATGGACACCTATTCCCTTTCTTCATTCTGATACATTTGGAGTTAAACATCCATGACGAAAAAAGATAGAAGGTCAGTAAGAAATTAAAAAAAATAACTTACAAGAATTTTTGAACAAATAATCTAAACTAATCCACAATTTACATTGTTTTAGCCTCATAATTAAAAAAATAGAAGTGTCTTTCTGCTTATCAAGCATTATAATATTTACTCATATTTGTCATTGTAAAAGTAATAGGTACAAAACTAAATCGATTTGATCACTTAAATCGTATAAATCTTGAATTAGTTAAAATTTTTAGTTCAGTTTTTAATTATTCAATTCAATTTATTTTAATAATCTTTTTGTTAAAAACTAATTAGTTTATTATTTAATCTGACAATCTAATACTGATTAAATCTTTTAAACTTTAAATCTCTTTTCATATGATTGAATTTTCTTAGTAACAAAACGTAAGATAAATTAAAAATCGAAGTACATCTCTGTTAGTTCTGGGGACACTACTTACTTGGGGGATCTACATCATGAGTCTAATAAAGGAACATATTCGTGGGACATTAAGACATTAGGTTTATGGGTCCTTTCCACTTATATGTCCCTCACTAATTCTATCTCTTTGTAATGTGAAATTTCTACTCACATTTGACATTCCAACAATTTCCCCCCAAAGTTTGAACTTCAGATCATGTCATCTTATACATGTCAATTAATTTCTGTATTTGGATCTTATTTTTTATGATGCATGTAATAAATATTTGCCTTTGTGGCAAAGAGTGATCCTGTGTTCATCTCAATTAACACCTTATGTCTCTAGTTGATTATTGGTGTTGACTTAAGTTTATGTTCATAAATTAGGCACAAAGTTTATTTTGTCTTAAAGTTTTCATTAAAATTTAAATAAATCAAATAAAAATTTTATTCTAAACTAAAATTTCAATCAAAATTAAATTAAATCCTAACATTTTAAAATTTAAGAGTGTTGAAGATATTAGTAATGTGGATCTGATAAAGCCAAACACAAGGAAAGAGCCCGTGAGTCATATCAGCCCAAATGGGTAATATTCTAGAAGCAACAGTAACAGAACTATAACAGAAGAATAATACACCTGTCCTTTGCTAAGTTGTATATACAAACAAAATAGGATGTACAATTTGTTGTCAGGTATCTGTATGTATATACCTCATATACAGTATTATAAAAGTTTGAAAAGAATACAAATTTTTCTTACCACTTTTTCATGGTATCAGAGTTGCGTGATTAACATCACCATGGCTGCTGAATCAACCTCTACCACTCACCCGCCTTCTTCTTCTACTACTGATCTTTCACATACAGAAATAATGAAATTTTCTAGCTTAGCCAAAACACTCAACTTCACTCTCCCAATCAAACTAGATAAGAACAATTATATCAACTGGAAGGCACAAGTTATAGCTACCATTAGAGCTTTAGAACTTGAAGATTACATCTCACATTCCTTCTATCCTCCTGCACCTTTTCTCATTGCAACAAATACTGCTGCTGCCACCTCTAATCCTGCCTACCGATCCTAGCGTAGATCTGATCAACTCCTCCTCTATTGACTTCTTTCAACAATAGGTGAAGATGTCTTTAGCCTTGTTCATCAATCTAAAACTTCCCTTGAAGTATGGATGCTCCTTGAAAAACTCTACGCATAGATTTCCATGGTGAGAGTCCTGCAGGTTAAACAACAATTATTCACAATTAAAAAGGGATCTAGCAGCATTTCGGAATACATTCAAAAGATTAAGTCAATTGGTGATGCTCTTTTAGTTGCAGGACATCCAGTTTTTGAAAAAGAATTAATTCTAAGTGCCTTAAGTGGCTTGGGACAGGAATATGATCCTGTTGTTGTTTTATTAACACATATTCACTGTGTTTCTACACTCCAAGATGCTCAATCTTCTTTGATGATGCATGAATCTTGCCTGGAACAACTACTTTCAGAAACCCAGATAACTGTTCCAACTCCTACTACTAATTATGCACAATTTTCTGGATCTACTAGAACTCCCACCAACATGGGCAGATCCTCCTATCGTGGTAGTCGAGGTGGCAGAGGACATGGAGGTCATGGCCGTCTCTTCTGTCAACTCTGTCAAAAGCCAAATCATAATGCATTACAATGTAATAAGCATTTTGATCACAACTGGTAGGGTACTCAGTCACCATAGCAGTATTCTTCTTCTTACATGCCTTCACATACTCAGCTGTATAATACACATTCAGCTCCTCCGCAAGCTTACATGGCTCATCATTCTCAACATCCTTACTCTTCATCTACACCTTCACCTGACTCCACTTGGTTTGTGGACAGTGGTGCCACAAATCACATTACTCCAGATCATCGACACCTCACAACTGGATCGGACTACACAGGAAAGGAACAATTACCTGTTGGAAATGGTAAAACGCTACCTATAGTTCATATTGGATCCTCTATGCTTCTTTTTCAACATACACTACTATCTCTCAAAAATATTTTACATGTTCCATCTATTACTAAAAATTTACTTAATATCTCTCAACTAACTCGTGACAATAATGTTATTGTTGAATTTTCTAATGAGGGTTATGTATTTAACGACAAGGATTTAGGGATGGTGCTAGCACAGGGAGTTATGGAGAATGGTCTCTATCGTATTAAATCCACCACCATACCACACTCTTCCTTAACTACACAAACAGCTAAGCTCTCTGCCTATTCTGCTATCACCACCACAAATTGGCATGCTCGCCTCGGCCACCCATTTTCTCATGTCTTATCTTTAGTTGCTAAAACTATGAACATAAAATTTAATTATGTTGAGTTTTGTGATTCATGTCAACTTGGTAAACATCATCAATTACCATTTCAATCTAATGTTATTTATGCACAACCGCCAGTTGAACTTATTTACTCCGATATTTGGGGTCCATCTCCCTATTTATCTACAACAAGGCATCGCTATTATATCATATTTATTGATGCTTTCTCACGTTTCACTTGGTTTTACCCACTAAAACAAAAATTTGAAGCATTATCTACATTTATAACCTTTAAAACACAAGTAAAAAAACAATTACAGTATCTTATCAAAGCTATTCAAACTGATAATGGTGGCGAATACAAAGCATTTTTACCTTTTCTTGCTCAACAAGGCATTTCAACATGTTTTTCATGTCCTTACACTCACCAACAAAATGGTGTTCTTGAAAGAAAGCATCGACACATTACAGAAATGAGCTTAACTTTAATCCCTACCATATAGAACCACCCTCTGTTAACCAAGCATTAGAGGATCCCATATGGCATAAAGCCATGGAAGATGAAATACATGCACTACACAAAAATCAAACCTGGACTCTTGTTCCTCACGAATCTAACATGAATGTCCTCGGCATTAAATGGGTGTTTCGAGTTAAATACAACTCTGATTGTTCTATTGTTGAACACAAAGCACAATTGGTGGCTAAGGGCTTCAATCAAAATCCAGGTATGGATTTCAATGAGACTTATAGCCCTGTTGTGAAATCCTTCACTATCAAAGTTATTCTCTCTATTGCTGTTTCATTCAGTTGGGATATTCAACAGGTTGATGTCAATAATGCCTTCTTAAATGGGGCACTTCAAGAATAGTTTTTCATCACATAATCGCAAGGCTTTTAAAGCACTTAACATCCATCTTATGTTTGTAAGCTATCTAAAGCTCTCTATAGACCGAAACAGGCTCCTCGAGCCTACTTTCACACTTTAAAGCTATCCCTCAATGCCTGGGGCTTCAAGCCATCTAAGTGTGATACTTCCTTGTTTTATCTTTTTCATAACCATCTAACTATTTTCCTACTTATCTATGTTGATGATATCCTTGTCACAGGCAATAATCCTCAAGCTATTCAGTCTATCATACAGACTCTAAACAACCAGTTTTTCATTAAAATCCTTGGGATCATTACACTGTTTCCTGGGTTTTGAAGTGCACAGATCAATCCATGCCTTATACTTCTGAGGATTTACTTACCAAGGCCAACATGAGCGCCTCCAAGGCATGCTCCACACCCATCTCTTCTGCCAGCAAGCTTTCAGGGTTTAATGGTGAACCTTTCGCTGATCCTTCTGTATATCAAAGCTTATTTGGTGGTCTCTAGTATCTATGTCATACGCAAACTGACATATATTATGCTATCAACTTCAAGCTCACCCTCTCATAACTCACTGGACTGCTTTAAAACGAATTCTTTGTTACTTACAAGGTAGTATTGATAAGGGTTTGTTGTTTCATCCTTCCTCCTTGCCTCTTCAGATCAACACCTATAGCGACTCTGATTGGGTGAGCTCCATCGATGATCGGAAATCCACATCCAGTGGGTGTGTTTTTCTAGGGGGCAATTTGGTTTATTGGAGCTTCAAAAAGTAGCAAGTTGTGGCACGCTCTAGCACCGAAGTAGAATATAAGGTGCTTTCCCAATTAACATCTGAACTCGTCTAGTTAATCTCCTTTCTTTGCGAAATCGGCATGCCTCTATAACATCGTATTGTTTTGTGCTGTGACTACAATAGTGCCCAAGCCCTAGCTCAAATTCCCATCTTCCATGCATGCACCAAGTACATCGAAGTCAATGTCCACTTCCTAAGAGACAAGGTCGCCGATGGCTCTGTTGAACTCAAATACATACCTTCCTCTGACTAAATCGCAGACATTTATACGAAACCAATGTCGGTATCAAGACATGATACTATCTGCTTTCAAACTCAAACTTTGTTCACCAAAAGCTTTGACTTTGAGAGGGCCTGTTGAAGATATTAGTAACGTGGATCTGATAAAGCCAAACATAAGGAAAGCGCCCATGAGACATATCAGCCTAAATGGTTAATATTCTAGAAGCAACAGTAACAGAACTGTAACAGAAGAATAATACACCTGTCATTTGTTGAGTTGTACATACAAGAAAAATAGGTTGTAGATTTTGTTGTCAGGTATCTGTATATATATACCTCATGTATAGTATTATAAAAGTTTGAGAAGAATAAAAATCTTTCTTACTACTTTTTCAAGGAGAAATTCTTATATTGTTAAAACTATAATAAAGTTTAAATTAATAGTTTTATATTTTTTCTAAGGCAAAATGACTCTGATTAGACTACTATGGAAAAGAAACCCTAATTTTCCTCCTTAGCTATTCAAATGTTGAATTTATTTGAAGAACTTAGAATAACTATAAAAAATCGTAGGGGAGATGAAGTTGCAATTATAGAAAGAAGCTTTAAGATACATGGCTATCTCGTATGATCAGATGCCAAGTCCTGCAATCAAAGAAATGAATAACAAAACCCTTGTGAGAAGAAAATGGTATTTTTGAGTTCTTGCCCTACATCTCCTTACTTGATCTTAATGGAATTGAAGCAAACAAAATGGAACCTTGGTAAAACTGCTAGCATATTGGGAGAAAAATATACAATTCTCTAAAAGATCAACCGAATATTAATGACAAGAAAGGACTCTTCAAATTGCAGTATCGAAATAATATGAGAATAAGAAACTTTAAAGATAAAACAAACTCAAAAATTTAACATGAAAAATCCTCCAGTTCGGAAGGAAAAAACCACGGGCCAAATTGACAAATAAATCTACTAAAATCAATAAGAATTTAAAGAAAAATTGATCTCTCACCCCCAAACAATACGTTGTCTCACAAAGTTTCAAGATTGAAACCAAATTTGATGTTACAATTAACAAATTCTCAAACCAATCCTAAAAACATTTAAACAAGAATGAGAATATAATACTCTTTGTCTTCTCCCTACGTTTCCTCACTTTTGGACGTTGTGGTCACACTCTATAAAAAATCTGTCATTTTTATCTTTTATATCACAAAATAAGTTTTTCTGCAACTTACATGGTCCTGTAACCATGTATCTTTCTAGCATTGCCTCAGTCATAAACATATACAGTTACAGTGAATTAGACGATCTCCACACACGATCATGCATCTACAATTGTGTATAAGACCGTGTATGTCTTCACCTCTTCATACTTTCTTCACATGTTTATAGAGACTTACACAGTTGATCCACATAGTCATGTAAGTCAAGATATAGGTATGTAGCACTCTACGCGGCTGTGTATCTCTCCGGAAGAGATTCTTCCATTGTGGCTTCACTTGGTCGTCATTCCTATGAACTATAAAGTCATCTTCAATCACTAAAAGTTTCAAAATAGGGTTGGACAGTTATAATCCCCTGCAACCTAAATATATGGATGACATATTATTCTTCTTCATCTACTTGAGATACATCTCAACGAGCATACTTTAAAGCTCATGCTTGTTTCCTGGAACTACTTTAGTCAGCATATTAGTAACATTCAAATCTGTGTGAATCTTCTTCAACATTAATTGTTGCGTTTCTATCATAGACCTTAACCAATGATAGCTGACATCTATGTGCTTTGTACGGGAATGATACATAATATTTTTGCTCAAGTCAATAGCAATTTGACTATCACAAAATACCACATAACCTTCTTGCTTCACGTTTAACTCTTGAAAGGACCTTTTTAACTAAAACATCTCCTTACAAGCTTCCACTGTAGCTGCACATTCTGCTTTATTAGTAAATAAAGCCACATAATTTTGTAGTTTGGATTTCCATAAAATGACTCATCCTGTAAACTTGAATAGAAACTTAAATTGGATTTTCTACCATCAAGATCTTTAACCATAACCGCATCTGTAAAACCTTTTAGAGTAGCTCACCATTACCAAAGCATAGATTCCACTTCGATGAGCCTCTCAAGTATCTCAAAAACCATTTCATTGCTTCCTGAGATTTGAAAAGAATCTACTCATAATCTCAACAGATTAATCAATATCTGGCCTTATGCAAACCATTTTATACATCAAATACCCTACTGTAGATGAGTATGGAATAAAGGACATACCATATTTCTCCTTTTCTGGTGAGGGGCATGCATGTTTACATAACTTGAAGTGTGATACCGATGGCGTTTTAATTGGCTTAGCATGCTGCATATTGAATCTTGTTAGCATTTGTTCAATTTATCTCTCCTTAAATAACCATAATTGCTTATCTTTACTATCTCGAGTTATCTTCATGCCAAAGATCTGTTTTGCAAGTATCAAATCTTTCATATCAAATGATTTGGACGAGTTCTCCTTCTTTCAGATTCCACTAATGTTTTGACCCATAATCAACATATCATGAACATAAACAAGAAGAATGATGAGGTTCTCACCTAATAACTTCTTGAAATACACACAAGCATCGATATAAGTTCGCTTGAAACCAAGATCTATCATAAAGGAGTCGAACTTTCCATACCATTGCCTTGGAGCTTATTTTAAGCCATACAGACTTTTCTTCAACTTGCAGACTAAATTTTCCTTGCCTTTAGCTTTTAAACCTTTTGATGTACACCCCATATAAGAAGGTTGATTTAATATCTAGTTGTTCAAGTTCAAGATCCAAATAGGCACTTAGATCTAAAATTATTTGGATTGAGTTCATCTTGACTACTGGTGAAAAGATTTCATCAAAGTCAATACCTTTCTTTTAACTGAATCCTTTCACTACCAGCCTTGCCTTGTGCTTTACCAGCTTGTTACCAGATCTCTTTATCTTGAACACCTACTTATTTTTCAATGTCTTTTTATCTTTTTGGAAGCTTTACAAGCTCGTATGTTTTATTCTTCTTCAAGGAATCCATCTCTTCCTTCATAGCTGTGAGCTAGAGATGATGCCACCTTTTGCACATTCTTAGACTCCCACTCAATGGTAAGTAATAGGTATTCGAAACTTAGATACCTGCTAAAAGGCAATTTCTCCCTGGTTGACCTTTGAAGTTGTGTTTCATTATTTTTTGGATCCAATTGCTCCCCCTTCTCATTATCCACAATAGATTCATCTTTAGTATTGTTTAGATGTGGTTCATATGGTTCATTAATATCAAATTGTATCCAATCACCACCAATGTGTGCTTGGTCACACACTTTAACTTCTTCACTTGTAGATTGCTCAAATTTTGAAGGAATCAGTGAAGAACTAACTATGCCATATGACGAGTTGCAGTGTGATGATTTATCTTCACTTAGAAGATTAGCACCTCTCTCATACTCCTGGAGCACCACATCCCTACTCCTAACCACTTTTTTCCTTTTTAAGTCATAAAATTTGAATTCAGACTGATCAATATCATATCGAAAATAGATGCAAGGTATCGAGTTTGAGTCAAGCTTCTTTCTTTGATTCTTTAGTATATATCTGAATACCTTGTTGCCAAAAACTTTGAAATGATAATATGTGGGATCCTTACCAATCCACGCTTTCTTGAGAATGTCAAAATCTAATTAAACTAAAGTAGCTCGATTGATTAGGTAGACCATAGTTCAAATTGCTTCTACCTAAAATGTCTTTAGCAATATTTACATCCTATTCATGTAACAAACCTTCTCCACAATGGTTTTGTTCATCCTCTCAGCAACCCCATTATGTTGTAGAGTTCTTGGTTCAACTTCCTCAAGTTTAACTTTAAGTGATGTACAATATTGTTCAAACACCTTGAAGTATACTCCCTTTCGTTGTCTGCTCTAAGGCACTTTAGTTTCCCTTTTTACCATAACATGAAACTTCTTAAATGTTTCAAACACTTGACTCTTAAAGTTCAGCATGTACACCTAAATCATTCTCAAAGCATCATCAATGAATTTAACAAAATATCTTTTACCTCCCAATGGCTTATCCTCAATAAGACCACATGCATCTAAATGCACCAACTCTAATAACTCCTACTTCCTTGTAGATCTTTTCTTGAAAGAGAATCAATGCTACTTTCTAGTCAAGAAATGATCATAATGGTTTAATCTTTTTGAGTTTGTAATTGTGATAAAGGATTTCCAGCCAACAACTTTAATTTCTACTCACTTATATGTCCCAATTGTCGATGCCATAGGTTTCATGTAGATTCCTTTTTGGTTGAGTATACTTCTCCTGCACCATACACTTTTAAGTGTGTCTTGTATAGCGAGCAGCATAACTACCTTTGGCAACCATCATAGCTCCTTTGGACAGTTTCCACTTTCTACCCCTAAAAGTGTGCTAAAAACCTTCTTGATCTAACACATTCATTGATAGTAGATTTAGCCTTAGATCAAGTATGTTTCCTACATCTCTCTAGGTCAGTAAGCATTTGACGTTTATCTGATCTCAGATATCACCCAAACTAACTATCTTAACGGATCTATGGTTTCCCATATTAACACTCCCAAAATATACACTATTGTAGTTTAAGAAATACTCCACCTTTGGAACAAAATAGTAAGATGCTCTCGTGTCGATTAACCATTCAAAATCAGAATTGCTAATATAAAAACATTCAGTAGTTACACAAACTAGGAACACCTCATCATTCGTATTTAAAGCAATTGCAGTTATACTCCTATCATCACCATCATTATAATGATCTTGCTTTTTCTGAGCTCTTTCAATATGTCATGTCTTATTGTAATAATTGCATGTCTTTATGTCTTTGTCACCTTTGGACTTTAAACAGTTCTTAGACTTGCCATAACCTTGGGACCCTTACTCTTGTTCCTTCCCCTACTTTTTGTCATAAAATATTGCACCCTATCAACTTTAATATCCTTTATTCTGATTTCTTCATTAAAAAATACTCTCTTTGGTTACATTCAAAGATAGTACACCTTCAGGAGTTGAGTTGTTAATCGTCACCACAAAAGTTTCCCAACTATCCAATAATGAAATCAATATGAATAAGCCTTGAAAATCATCATCAAGATTGATCTTCATTATAGTAAGCTTATTGATTATTTATTAGAAATCACTTATATGCTCCGACACTAATTTCTCACCTTTCAACTTCAAGTTCATAAGCCTCTTAATTAAAGAAGCCTTATTACAAGCAGTCTTCTTTTAATACAGACCTTTTAGCTTCTTTTATAGATCAAAAGGATCCGTTTCTTGAGGCACATGGTTTAATATGTTGATAGCAATCCATTGTTTTATAGTGGCCAAAGTTTTTTGCTTCTTCTTTTCCTATTCTTTGTTTGACATCTTTTCAGGTTTTAAAGGAACATCATCCTTCACACCTCTATTAACATCAATAAGATCAAAGAGATCCTTGCAATACAAAATGTCCTCTATCATAGGCTTCCATATAGAGTAATTTAATGACATTAACTTAACCATAGAGTTATTTTCACCTTCCATTATGATAACTCTGATACCACTTGTTAGGAGACAAATACACAACTCTCTAAATGATCAACCAAATATCAACGACAAAAAAGAACGCTTCAAATTGCAGTAGTGAAATAATATGAGAATAAGAAACTTTAAAGATGAAACAAATAATAATATTTAATATGGAAAACCCTCAAGTGTAGAGGGAAAAATAGGAGACAAATTGACAAATAAATCCAATAAACTCAGTAAGGATTTATAGAAAAAGTTGATCTCTCACCCCCAAACAACACATTGTTCTACTAAGTTTCAAGATTGAACAATATTATAATGAGCAAACCCTCAAAGCAATCCAAAAACATTCAAACAAGGATGAGAATACAATCTTTGCCCTCTCTGTTTTCCTCATTTTTGGACGTTGTGGCTACACTCTCTACAAAAACCTACATCTTTTTCTCTTTTATATCATAAACTAAATTTTCTACAACTTAAATGGTCACTTACATGGTCGTGTAAGTAACTTATCTTTCCAGCACCGCCTTAGTGGCAAACAAACACAGTTACAAAAAGTTACACGATTTCCACACATAGTCATGTATATGACCATGTACATGGTTGATCAACCCAGTTTTGTGAGTCAAAACATGAGCGTGTAGCACTCTATAAGGCCATATATCTCCATATAAAAGATTCTTCCATCATGTCTTCACTTGTTTGTCATTCTCATGAACCATAAAGTCATCATTGATCACTGATAGTCTCAACATAGGGTTGGATATTTAATATAACAATCTTGGCATGATTCAAACTAATGTTGAGCAGTTGAATAAGAAAAATGAAGAAAGAGAGATCATTTCTAGATTTGCATGGGTGTTGTCTCAGGGGGATGAGGTAAAGTAAGCTAGAGTGAGACTAATTATTATTGATAGTTTGTAATCCAAGTAAAAGGTAGGTCAGTTAAGGAGAAAAAGGAAAAATCCTCAGACAGTGTTGTTTAGCAATTTTTTATATCTAATAATAAAACTTTCAATACACACAAGTATATAGTTCATATCTTGTAGTATAAGAGGTTATCGTTCCCTCAAGGATTATGCAAGAGTTAATAATTTGAATCTAACTTTGTCTAAGATATTCATAAATTGAATTGAATTAAATTTAAATAACAAAAATTAAAACAAGTAATAAAGCAAAGCAAATAAGCAAATCAACAATAAGTTGCCAATAAAATTTAGGGTTTTGATCAAGATGAAATACTTAGGACTTATTCTTTCCTTATTTTTTTCTTTTAATATTGTTGATCCAATTAGGTGTTTAATCTTAGATTTCCTAAGGTATTGATTACTCTCTCAAGAACTAATCAATTAACTATAATTAAATTCAAAATTTCCAGATTGGTAATCTCTCGATTAACAAAACTTTCTCTAACTTATTCAATTATATCTGAAGCTATCTATTGGATAACTAATTTCTTAAATAAGCATGAACAATTATCATAAGCATCTAATATGTGTTGAAATGAACATTTAATTAAAATTCCTAAAATAATTCTAGAGTAAATCCTAACATGAAATTAATGTCTTGATTGGAAAGCCAAAATTCCTATATGTTCTTCTTGATATCCCACTTTTGATTGATTTTTAATTGTGGTTATTGCTATTTTTTTGTGTGTTTCGTATTCTTACATACTGCTTAGGGTTTTGGTGTCATGTCTAGGTTTTTTCCACCTTGTTTGTTTCCAAAAATAACCCAAAACCTTAAAATGTGTGAAAAATTTTGCTCCTAGAAACTCTTTAGCACAATCGTGCTCCACTGATTTTCCTTTCTAACACGATCACGCCAGAGACCATACGTGCCATACACTATCGTTTCCAAATTCCAGCTTCCTCCATCTTTTTTGTTTTTCATTTTCTTGATTTCCATCACTCACAAACATATTAAAAACCTCATGAAACATAAAATTAAGATTAAATTGATGCTCAAAACTACACAAACACTTAGAGTATAAACAAACACACATAATAACACTATTCTAAACCTATACGTACGATAATAATCTTATAAACACTTAAAAACACAAAACACCTCTCAAAACATAGTATGATCTATACCTGTCAACATCCATACATTTAAACTTTTACTTGTCCTCAAGCAAAGACAAAAATAGAAACAAACAAACCAATATAAAATCAAATAATCACTCATTTATGCAAATATGCAATAATGAGACAATGATGTCAAATCTTATAGAATCAATTTAACAAAAACATCAATCATTCAAAATATTCCAACATACTAACCTACTCCTTTCATGATTGAGTACTTTGAATTTAATATACATATCAATCAAAACATTAACACCTTATTCATTCTCCTATGGTACTTGTACATATACATTTATAATTAGTAATCAAAGAAAAATGCAACTATCAGTAAGTATCCTTTCATGAAAATATTTTTTATTTTCAAATATCAGTAGGTTTTATTTATTGAAACACCATTTTTTTTCTTTCTTGTTATGAATGTCTCCCAGTTATTTAACTAGATCATTCTTTTATTATTTAGCTTGGTTGGAATGTCATTCTATCATTTTTATGTGAAGACAAACATTTTTTCATGAATGCCCTAGGTTACTCAGCTATATCACATTCTTAACTAGCCATTAGCTCTATTCTTAACCTAATTTTTTCAAAAAGGGCCATTAGAATAGCAACATATTTAACGCTTTTTTTTTCTTTAATTTCTTAACCTACCTCATTTCTTTTTAGTTAATTATCTTCATGAATAGTTACTAATGATGCTAACCAATTCAATTGACTTATATTTATAAATGTATACAACCGATTTCCTAAGTCAACAAAATAGGTTTCATATCTTAATTAACATGCATAATCATCTAAAGACACTTAAAACATAAAATTTATAAGTCACTATGCTTTTACAAATTAAACGACCATGTTTAAAGCTAAAGTAATTCTTCTTGCTATTGACCCATTCACACAAATCATACATATGCAACAAAATGTTTGCACAATGTCATCCTAATAAAAAACTAACACATTGTGATATGCAAAATTCACACATATATGACATGTTAATGTATAAACCTCCCCACATTTGGACAACACATTTTCCTCAATATGAGAAAACAAACAATACATATAAAAATAATCAACAAATAACAAAAAGTTTACTGAGACGGTGACGGTGTAGGTGAAGGAATTTGAACACCTTGGGCGGCGAAGTATTTCAGAATCTTTTTGGTGTCGTGTCACTGTCTTTGTTGTTCTTGAGCCATCTCCTTCATTTACGCCTCTATGGTGTTCATGCGTTCCCTCATAAGCTTGTTGTTTTCGGAAACCAAATTGAAGACTTTCTCCTAGCCTTCCTTTTCATCATCCTTTGTTTCTTCAACTGTCGAGACCTCTATTTATTGTTGTACTGGCACAGAACTAAAACAAGCTTGTCCTGTCCTATATTTCACATGAGTTTTGGATTTGATATCTTGAAGTTCCATATGATGGATTGCCAGGATCTCAGTTGTTCTTTAAGTGAGTGTCATTAAGAAACTCAGGAAAAATAATATTCAGTCCCTTAACATCTACACCATAATAAACAACAAGTGCAATAACAAGATAACCTATGCCAAGATGACTACTTTTCTTTTTAAGGGAAGTAGCTATAGCATTAAAAGTATAGCTTGAAATACATACGTTAATATTATTATCCATGCACCACAATATGAATAAGTCTTTAATAAAACATTTATTACTTTCAAATTTATTAATCACAATATGACATATATTTATGCAGTAATGGAAGCTCAGGACTAAGAATGACATTATTATAGGCTTTGTTCATAATATAATTATCCAACCATATCAATTGCTTAGCACAAAAGTGATCTTATTTTCAATTATGTTCGACCTAGGAAATCCACCAATTTCTTCTATAATTTCATAATTCAAATTATATGGGTGGCCTTTTAATCAAAACCAAAATTTATCCAAATTCTACGACTCAAATTATAAAGTAGTATAAAATTTGAGGGTTAATGCCGTACATACAACATGATCAAAATGAATAAATTTGTCCCGTTGAAGTCTTAATTTTATCTTTCAACCTTAGATTTTCTAAAATTTCAAAATCAAAGAATCTAGGTGCACTAACAACTTTAGAGTGAAGAGTTTGGAATCATATACCTTTTTTTTTAAAGTAAATTGAAAAAGGTGCTACAAAATCTACAACCCTATCACGTGCACCCTTCCTTGAACCTTAAGGTTTTCCTTTCGATTGTGAGCATTTAGCACTTTGTTTGATTTTTGGTGCTATGAATGAGTATGTACCTAAAAAATTAACCAAGAACACACAAAACTACATCAAAAACACCAAAAAATGTAAAGAGAGAAACGTTCAACAAAATCTCATAAAAATACACTCTAAAGATTTGATAATTGAGAGAAAATTACTAGACATGTATAAAAGGAATGTTTATCCTAGTGAAAGAAGCAAGAAAGAAGTGAAAACCCTAAGGAAAATGAAGAGAGATATGAGAGAGTTTGAGAGGGACTGTTATGTTTTAGAGAGAGAAAGTAGGTTAAAAAGAAGAGAAAAGATATTCATAAAGGGTTAGGGTAGGGGGTATAAAATGGGGTTTTGGGGACTTTTTCCATATCTTGGGCATGGTTGCCATAAGGGTACGATCGTGCTCCTATCTCGTTTCTTTGTTTTTTCTTCATGTAACCTGCTGAAACTTGTTCCCTAACTTGTAGTGACTTTAATAACAAGAAAATTAACAATTCAAAGCACTCAAAAACATGAAAATAAAACCCTAAATATTAGAATTCAAGAAAACCTAACTATATAAAATTGCTAAGTTAAATTCTTTAGCTTGACCTTTTATAATTTGAAACTTTTTTAATGATTTGAAAAGAAAGAAATTACTTCCCTTTCTTATGAACATACTCCTATAAGATATAGTTTGAATCTTTGTCCATTCCCTTTGAAGGTTTCCATAATTGGATTTTCTAATTCTAAAGCTTCATGTGCAAATACTTGGGTCACTTCTTTTTCACTTTTTTCCTTGTATGTCTTGGCATTTTCATATGCATTCAAGCAAAGTTCATCGAGTTCATTTAGTTGTAAAAGTCTTCCCTCACCCGCTTACTTCCAATTAAAGTTTAAGGCTTTCTTCACCTAGTATGCCCTATGCTCTAATTCCATAGGCAGGTGACAAGCCTTACCATACACAAGCCTAAATGGTGTCGTGCTGATCGAAGTTTTATAGGCAGTTTGATAGGCCTATATGGTATAATCCAGTTTTAATGCTCAATCCTTCCTTGAACTATTTACTATCTTCTCAAATATTCATTTCAACTTACGGTTCATGACTTCCATTTGTTTGCTTGTCTATGGGTGGTATGGAGTGGCTATATGATGGTGAACTCCATATCTTTTCAAAAGAGCATCAAAAGATTTATTACAAAAATGTAATTCTCCATCACTTATTATTGCTCATGACACTCCAAATCAATTGAATAGTCTTTTGATAAATTTTTGCAAGACTTTCTTGCCATTTACTGGAGCTGCCATAGCATCAGTCCATCGTGGCACAAAGTCCACTCCGAATAAGATATACATGTTCCCTATAGAGGATGAGAATGGTCTCATGAATTCCAGTCCCCATACGTCGAACACTTCGACTTTTAAAATGTTAGACAAAGGCATATCATGTATTTTTGAGATGTTCCCCACTCTTTGTCATCTATCTCATTGTCCCATAAACTCTTGAGCATTCTTGAACATATTCAGCCAATAAAATCTACATTCTATTACTCACACTATCATCTTGTTCATTTCGTAATGCCAAGTATAGATAATTTCATGACACTACATTAATATGTCTAATATCTCTTCCTTTGGAACACACTTCCTAGTTAGCCCACTAACATATGTCCATTAAAGGATTAGGTCATCCTATAAATAATGGGTACACTCATACAATAATCTCTTT
>JAOTAY010000189.1:8077406-8096622 GCA_025629805.1 Erythroxylum baracoense | reverse complement strand
AGGGGCTGAACGAAATTCCCATATCAAAGGCCCAACATTCAAGTCTAATGTTCCTAAAGATCCATTACAAGATGTTGAAGGCCCAGTGACAAGAGCTAGGTCCAAAGCAATAAGGCAAGCATTGAATTGTTTGATCTAAGACTTTCAAGAGATAGAACCCATATAGTTGAGTCAGATTTCATCTCATAAAGGTCCAAAAGGCATTGTCTTACTCCTTGAAGCCTAGTATAAAGTGTCCAAAGGTCCATATGAAGCCTAATTGGGAGAAGACACTTCAAATACCATGTGACAACCATGTGCCACTTAAAAATAAGGAGAAGGACGTGCTCTATAAGGTCCAATATGTTTAGATCATGTTTTAATTAGTTTCTTTTTGTTTTCCTTGAAAGAAGGATATCTAGTCAACACTTTTATAAGTTTATTTTGTTTCCTTTTAGGGATTGATTTGTTTCCTTTTATTTAGTTACTTCTTTAGGAAATTAAGTTAGGAAGTTTTCCTATAAATAGGCACCCTCTATGTACTTTGGAAGAGGATTTTCTTTTAGAAATACTATTGAGTACTACTAGGAGCATTCTTGCTTTCTTTGTATTCTTTGAGAATACTTGACTTATCGAAGGAATGGTCTTCATTTGTGGCATCCCAAGGTTAGAGTTCTAAGAGACAAGTTCTCTTAGGTTCTTTCCATTGACAAACATTCTTACTTCTTAGGGTTCTTTCCATTGACCAACATTCATTGAACCTTTTTTCTCTTTGTGTTCTATTTCTATCTTTTCAATTTTGTTTCTTGTGCTTCTGTGTGTGTTTGATTCTAGGCGTTCCCGGGCATAGTTCCATCTTATTGAAGGTTCTCTAGGACAAGTTCCTATTGGGTCTCCCATCAGAAATAATTGACTAGGGAGGATTCCCTTAACTAATGGATACAAATCAGCCTTAAATTTGAAATCTTCTCAAAAATAACTTGACAACTAATAACAATTAATGAATGTGAGTCAAAACACCAAATTGCCATCAAGTCCCACTTCTTTAGCCTTTTCAAAAGGTAAATATGTAGATTAGGCTCCACTAAAAACGAGCATATGATCCATCCTTGCATATTAGGCTCTAAACATTACTTTTCATGTGTTAGGCTTTGTGCATCATCTTAGGCTTAAAGATAAGTAATTAACGTTGGTAATGCCTTAGAATCTTTGTCAACGGCCACATTCTCTTTAATGTCTATGATTAACCATCATGCACTTAGTTCTTGCTCTTGTTATAAGACCTTTAATGCCTTGTAATGGATTGGTGAGTGTTGATGCAAGCTGATCTCCATCAAAGGCACAACAAATGAAATTGATAACTTTACCCTAGGATCATCTAAGAAACCAGATTTATTAAAAGAATTTAGACCAATTGATTGTATAATCGAACAAGAATTATGAACACCACAAGTTAAAACCTTGATAAGTTTAAAGAATTCAATGAACCCAAGAAAGATAATGCTCCCTAAAATACAATTGATAATAATTATCCTTGTATCAGCGTAAAACATTTCTTTATATAGAGGAAGACAAACTAAAAAATTTAAATTCAATTATATTTGGATTTAGAAATATTCAACTTGCATAAGATAAAAGAAATTCTAAAATAAACTTAATTCCCTAATTTATATCTATGAAATAGGGGAATAAATCCAAAAAATGTGTAAAAGAATAAGGAAAACAAATAAAACTTAGAAGTGGCAAGAAATTCTTCCAAAATAGTAGAAACGAGTCAAATAGTCAAAGTTGTCTCGTCATTCTCTCATATGTGTCAAATACTCAACTTTCGAGAACCATAACTTAAGCTATAAAGCTCCAAATGATTTTATTCTTAATTTATTGGAAGATGAAAGTGCTTGATATAACTTTGTAGTTTTGGTCAACTTAGAATTCTGTCATCTTCTTTCATTTTTAAGGAAAATGTATTACTGCTTCATTTGCTAAATTAAGTTAACTAGTCTTGAATTTGAGGATCAACTTAGATTAACTTAATTCTTTTTATCTTAAGCCTAGTGTTTTTATTTTTCTCTATCTTATTTAGCTCACATCGTATGTGAGGAAAGAAATGATCATATTTTTAAAGACATAGCACTTAGCACATATAGTTCAGCAGCAAGGTCCACAACAAGATAAGATATCATATATATTTGTTTAAGCATAAAATGCAACTATTATATGCAATGACCCTCTATTGGCACATTAACGATTTCAATAAAGCAATTGGAAAGGATCTAGATTATCTTCATGCATTGTACAAGGCCAATATCAACTACTTAAAAAGGTTGACATATCACAATACATACCTTAAAGACCTTGGAACATAAACAAGATGACACA
Source organism: Erythroxylum baracoense (assembly GCA_025629805.1). NCBI lineage: Eukaryota > Viridiplantae > Streptophyta > Magnoliopsida > Malpighiales > Erythroxylaceae > Erythroxylum > Erythroxylum baracoense. Next base: position 8,094,264 of record JAOTAY010000189.1, on the reverse strand, counting down.
ATAGTTGAAGGCTAGGATTATCAAGCACATCCAGTGATGGAGATATAAAACTTCAGGATGATTGCTGAAATTTTTGGACATAACTCAACAATAAAAAAGGATCATAGATGTACATGTGTGAAACAATACATGTCTCATGCTTAAGTGTCTTTAATTATATATTTTGTTGTGTGGACGTAGGCTTGTGAGCCCTTTATATACCTGGTGCATATTCCATGCTTTATAAGTAAATATGTTTTTTCATTTTTCAAAAAAATCTAAAATCTTCATACAAACTTTCACTGGTAGCACATTTGTCTTCGATTAGTCCATTTAGAGCTTTTCATATCTTTTTAGCTCTTGCCCTTGTGATTGGAACTCCATTAATGCTCAAATAGATCATAATTCAATATTGTACTTTTAACACCCTTTGGATTCTCATCAATATGCCCTTGTAATAGGCCCACTTCAAATATAAAATTCATTAATTGACGTGTTTTAAGCAGCATGTTTCATTTGATGAATTGCGTCATCCCCTCTCTCCTTAAAGGGATTCATCCTTGATTATCACTTGCATCAAAAGGAAAGAGATCAACTGTTGATCAATTTTTATATCTAATAATAAAACTCTCAATACATCGCAAGTTTACGAATCATATCTTGTAGTATAAGAGGTTATTGTTCCCATAACGATTATGCAAGAGTTAACAATTTTATCCTAACTTTGTCTAAAGTATTTAGATATTGATTTGAAATAAATCTAAATAACAGAAATTATAATAAATAATAAAATAAAACAAATAAACAATGAGCTACCAATAAAATTTAGGGTTTTTATTAAGATGAACTACTTAGTTTATTCTTTCCTTAATTTGTTTTCTTTATTCTTATTGATTCAATTATATGTTTGATCCTAGATTTTCTAAGGTATTGATGACTCTCTCTTAAGATCTAATCAATTAACCTTAATTGAATTCAAAAATTCTAGATTTGCAACCTCTAGTTTCACAAAACTTCCTTAACTTATTCAATTATATCTGAAGCTATCTATTGGATAATTAATTTCTTAAACAAGAACTCTATTTAAATGATTGATAATTTGATAATTATGAGTCTATGAAACTATCAACTCTCATTGTACAATCTAACATTGATTACTTTTGATCTGCTCTCTTGATTTGTTGTCAAGTCTAAGCATGAACAATTATCACAAACATCCAATATGTATTGAAATCAACAAAAATCAAAATCACAAAATAATTCCGTAATAAATCCTAATACGAAATTTAGAACTCCAAAAACATGTTAAATATCTTAGAATTTAGATTACACACTAAGAATAATAGAAGAACTAAAGGAAAAGAAGAAATACTCTACTAAGGTCTTGATATGAAAAGTTGGAATTCCTAGATATTCTTCTTGATCTCCCACTTTTAGTTCAATTTAAATTATGAATGCTGCCATTTTTTTGGTGTGTTTCATGTTCTTATATAGTGTACTAGGGTCTAGGGGTCGTTTCTCCGATTTTCCCACTTTGTTCAGTTTCAAAAATAACCCTAAACATAGATGAAAAAATTCGCGCGTGGAAACTCTTTGGCATGATCATGCCCTTGGAGGCATGATCATGCTCCACTAATTTCCCTAACTAGCAAGACCGCGTTCCATAAGGCACAACATGCCAGAGACCATGTAGTCCTATGCAAGCCATACACGATCATGCTCTAAGTTGGCACGATCGTGTCCTACTTCTAGTGTCCTCCATCTTCTTTGTTCTTCAATTTCTTGATTTCCAATACACACAAACACATTAATTACCTCATGAAACATAAAATTAAGATTGAATTATTCTTTAAACCACACAAGCACTTAGAATATAAACAAACACTCACAATAACAAAAATCTAAGCCTATACATACGATAATCATCTAAGAAACACTAAAATACCTACCAAAAAATAATATGATCTATACCTATCAACATCTCCAAACTTAAACTTTTGTTTGTCCTCAAGCAAAGACAAAAATACAAACAAAAAACCAAAATAAAAATAGATGACCACACATTCATGCAATATGCAATAATGAGACAATGACATCAATTCTTATTAAATCAATTTAACCACAACATCAATCATTCAAAATTTGCAAACATACTAACATATTTAATTCATGTTTAAGTACTTTGAATTGAATATACATATCAATAAAAATATTAACACCCTATTCATTCACCTATGACAGTTGTACACATACATTTATAGTTAGTAATCAATGAAAAATGCATCCATCACTAAGTATCCTTTTATGAAATTTTTTTCTATTTTCAAAGATTAGTAGGTTTTATTTATTGAAAAACCATTATTCTATTTTATTTTCTTTAATGTTAACTTAGTCTTTTGGCGCAAAGGCAAACACCTAGTCATAAATGTTCACCGATTACTCAACTAGGCTATGTTTTATTATTTAGCTTGGTTGGAATATCATTATAACCTTTTGACAGGAAGATAAACATTTTTTCATGAATTCCCTCTGTTACTCAGCTATGTCATATTGCACTTATTTTTCTTTTCTTTTCTTTAATTTCTTAGCCTATCTCATTTCTTTTTAGTTAATTATCCTTATGAAAGGTTACTAATGATGTTAAAAAATTCAATTGACTTATAATTATAAATGTATATAAAAAATTTCCTAAGTGAACAAAATAAGTTTCATATTCTAATCAACATGCATAGTCATCAAAACATACATAAAGCATAAAATTCATAAGTCAATATGCCTTTACAATTTAAACGACTATGTTCAAAGCCAAACCAATTGCATCAAATTCTTACCATTAACACATTCACAAAAAAGCATACATATGCAACAAAATGTTTGAACAATGTCATCCTAATCCAAAACTAACACAATATGATATGAAAAATCCACATACATATGACATCTTAATGCATAAAGCTCTCCAAAATTAGACAGTGTATTGTCCTCAGTATGATAAAACAAATAACACATAAAAATAAGTAACAAAAAACAAAAAGTTTAGTACAAAAAAACACTTAAGGAGATTTGAGGTGACGATGGTGTAGGTGAAGCAATTTGAACACCTTGGATAGTGAAATGCTTCAGAATCTTCTTAGTGTCGCATTGCTATCTTTGTTGTTCTTGTTCCATCTCCTTGTGTGCCTCTATGGTGTTGATGCATACTTCCATAAACTTGTTGTTTTTGAAAACCAAATTGAAGACTTTCTCCCAACCTTCCTCTTTAACATCCTCCTGTTCTTCACTTGTTGAGACCTCTGTTTGTTGCTATATTGGTGCGAAACTAGAACTAGCTTGTCCTATCCTGTATTTCTCATGATTTTTTAAACTAATATCTCAGAGTTCCATGTGATGTACCTCCAAGTTCTCAGCTTGCCTTAAGTGAGTATGATTAAGAAACTCAGGAAAAACAATAGTTAGTCCTTCAACATCTACACCATAATAAACAAGTAAGGTAACAAGATAACCTAAGCCAAGATGACTACTTTTCTTTTTAGGCAAAGGAGCACGATCATTCTAGAAGCCTTATCTAGTCATGCAAAATCGTGTTCTAAGGAGCACGATCACGCTTTTTTAAAAAACTCACATCTTGTCCTGTTTCTTCACTTTTTGTTCATGTAACCCCCTATAACTTGTTCCATAACTTGTAATAACCTCAATAACAAGGAAAATAGCAATCCAAACCACTGCAAAACATGAAAAGCAAAGCCTTTAATACTAGAATTCAAGAAAACCTAACTATATAAAATTGCTAAAGTAGGGTCTTTAGCTTGACCTTTTATCATCCACTTTTTTTAATGATTTGAAAGAAAGAAATTACTTCCCTTTCTAGCAAAAATACTCCTATGAGATACGATTTGCACCTTTTTCCGTTCACTTTGAAGGTTTCTTTGTTTTGATTTTCTAATTCTAAAGCTGCAAGTGCAAATACTTCGTTCACTTTGAACGACCCACTCCATCTTGATTTGAGCTTTTCGAGAAACAACTTTAATTTTGAATTATACAATAATACCGCATCTCCCACTTTGAACTTTTTCTTTTCAATATGAGAATCATGCTACTTCTTTATTTTTTCCTTGTATAGCTTGGCATTTTCATATGCATTCAGCGAAGTGCATCGAGTTCATTTAGTTGTAGAAGTTTTCACTCACCTTTTTGTTTCCAATCAAAATTTAAGGCTTTTGTTGTCTAGTATGCCCTATACCCTAGTGCCACTGGCAGGTGACTAGTCTTACCATACACAAGCCTAAATAGTGTCATGCCAATCAGAGTTTTGAAGATAGTTTGATAGGCCTATAGGGCATCATCTAGCTTCAATTCCCAATCGTTCTTAAACTATTTACCATCTTCTCTGTCATTTTTTTAAGCTCATGATTCACGACCTCCACTTGTCCACTTGTTGTATGTGGTATGGAATGACTATATGATGGTGAACTCCATATCTCTTTAGAAGAGCATTAAAAGATTTATTATAGAAGTGTGCTCCTCCATCGCTTATCATAGCTTGTGGCACTCGAAATCAATTGAATAGTCTTTTAATAAAATTTTACACAACTTTACCATCATTTGTTGGAGTTGCAACAGCTTTAGCCTATTGAGACACACAATCCACTTCGACTAAGATATATGTGTTCCTCATTGACGATTGAAATGGTCCCTAAAGTCCTATCCCCATACATCAAACACTTTGGCTTCTGAAATGTTAGACAAGGGCATCTCTTCTCTTTTTGAGATGTTCCCCACTCTTTAGCATTTATCATGTTATGCCACAAACTCTTGAGCATCTTTGAATACATTCAGCCAATAAAATCCACATTCTAGTACTCACGTTGTCGTCTTGTTCACTTCGTAATGCCCAGCATAGCTAGTTTCATGACACTACATCAATATGTCTAACATCTCTTCCTCTAGAACATAATTCCTTATTAACCTATCAACACATGTTCGATAAAGGATTAGGTCATCCCATAGATAATGGGTACACTTATACAACAATCTCCTTTTCTGTTGATAAGATAAATCCAAAGGAAACATACTGCCTGTGACAAAGTTTACTATATTAGCATACCATGGAGCTGTTACAAAGGTTTTCCTTTAGCACTGAACTTATCTACAAGATGTGCCTACTCCTTTGCACGACAATCTTACTTAGTCCTTCTAAGCAAGACTCAGCCTTCCCACGTGATTATCGATCAATTATCGAGTTCTCGAGCACATCTCAACTCCCGCAGTGTTTAACTCTCACACAAGCAAGAAAATTACGGAAGCACTAAAATAATAAAGGCAACAACAAGAACAAGAAAGAGATACATCTAAAAGCCAACCTTCATTACTTCTCTCAAAGTATACAAAAGAATACTCTCTCAATCTGTGTCTCACAACACTCTCATCTTGATTTTGAGAGCAAGGCTCAAATGAGCTATTTATAGGCATCTCTAGATGACCAAGTTAGAATCCTAATAGAACTCTACTAGCTAAGGTCACAATCTTATCCTATCTTATCTTTATTATATTACATCAAACTAACCAATACATCCCCATCTACTTAGGACTCTATCTAATAGGATTAAGCTATATCACAATAACAAGATAAAAGATTACATTATCTAGGAACGATTATCTATATCTACGAAGATGTCTTCTATCATCAGATGATCCGTCCACATAATCTTTATCTCTTAAAGCTGATGTACATCCACTGTGATCTTATCTGTCACATCATCCAAGAACTCCTCATCTTTATCCGTTGATGATGAGTCATCCAAGCAAATAGCACATTTTTCCGATCCAATGATTACCCATGTCAACTCCATTAGCCATGGTTTGTCCACTTGAGTGCACACTAAGTCCTTAGTTCATCAAGAACTTAGCCTTAGCCAAGTTAGCTCGTACAAGGTCCAAAACTCTCTCAAAACTTGCACCATGCTTGATCTACTTGCTAAGTAACCTTAGAACTCTCTCATATTTCCATCATGTGTGTGATCTAGCTAACCTTCCATTTGAAGTCTGTCTCAAGCCTTCTTTTGATCTCGCATCTGAATCTTGCATCTCGTCGAAGATTTTCGCCAATGTGCACCAATGCATGCCAATGCTTGACGTTGCCCCTTCTCGTCCTTGCGTCCTCGCAAATCTTTTACCTTGTTTCATTATTTTGTGTGTTAAACACTAGTCAAGGCTTATCAATGCCCGCACGATCCCTCTATCGCAAACTTAGGGGTCTAACAAACCACCCCCACTAGAAGAAATTGACGCCCTCTTCGAAATAATCTATGGACATTCCTCTATGTTTGGTTTCCTCAAAGACACCTTAGCTGTTGGCACATCTCCCACGTACCATGTTCCCTCTCCCTTAAGTGTCTCCTTGCTTTTGTTGGGACACTCCTTCATAAGGCCCATTGCGCCCAACACAGCAAAATTATTGAGGTATACTTCTTCTGTCGAGTCCTCCTCTCCCTCTCCTTGATCTTTCGCAACCATGGAATTTACCTGCTCCTCACCTGCCTTTTGTCCTGGGCATTGTCAAGCAAAATGTGGCCCTTTATAAATGAAACAAGCAATATCTCGTTTTGTTTATTTCTTACCTTGAGAAGATTTGCCTATTGTCTCTTTACCTTTCTCCGAGCCATTATGCATCACACCATTCTTCTTGCCCTCATAACTAGTTTGAATCAGTGGTGGCATTTGGAGATCTACCAAGGCATCCGTAGCTGCTATCGGGCTTGGAAGGTCCTTTATGTTCTACCTTCAAAGCTCCATTTGTGCCCAACCTTCCATGTTGCTTATGAAGTTGAACAATTTTTCCTCCTCCGACATGCTCCACACATCCAACATCAAAAATGTGAATTTTCTCACATACTCCTGTACCGAGTCGTCTTGCTTTAACCTCCTCAAAGCTTCTTTCACGAGCCATGAAATACTGTTGGGGAGGAACTGATCCGTTAGCTCCTTCTTTATCTTCTCCTAAGTGTCGATGGGAGTCACTAATATCGTTGGAGGATCGCGTTCTGCGCCACAGCTTTGCATCCTCACCCAGGTACATTGTCATGATTGATACTTTCTTTGAGTTGGAAACTTTTGTTGCATCAAAGTATTGCTCCATATCCTACAAGAAATTTTCAAGCTCTTTGGCACTCTGCTCAATGTCGAAAACTTGTGGCTCTCGCACCTTCACCAAAGTGCTTTCAGCATGTCCAGCATCCTGCTTTGCAATGTCATGCCTTAGGATCGTGATCTCAAATCTAGAATCCTCCTGTACCTTCATCAGCTCCGTGATTTGATGCTACAAATGTTAGATTTGCGCTTCCAACATCTCAAATCGAGTGTTCTAAGAAGTCACCTCTTCCCCCATGAGGAATCGGCCTAATGAGTGCCTCTACTCAATTGACATGTTTTGTTAAATTGTTGTCTGCCGCCATATCGAACTTAGGCTTTGATACCAACCGTTACAAAGGTTTTCCTTCTACATTGAACTTATCCACAAAATGCACCTACTCCTTTGCACGACAATCTTACTTTAGTCCTTCTAAGCAAGACTTAGCCTTCCTACGTGATTATCGACCAATTATTAAGTTCTCGAACACATCACAACTCCGGCAGTGTTTAACTCTTACACTCGCAAGAAAATCATGGAAGCACTAGAATAATAAAGGCAACAACAAGAACAAGAAAGAGATACAGCTAAAAGCCAACCTTCATTACTTCTCTCAAAGTATACAAACGAATACTCTCTCAATCTCTGTGTCTCACAACACTCTCCTCTTGATTTTGAGAGCAAGACTCAAATGAGCTATTTATAGGCATCTCTAGATGACTAAGTTAGAATCCTAATAGAACTCTACTAGCTAAAATCACAATCTTATCTTATCTTATCCTATCTTATCCTTATCATATTTCATCAAACTAACCAATAGATAACATCCTCATCTAATTATCTAATAGGATTAAGCTACATCACAATAACAAGATAAAAGATTGCATTATCTAGGAATGATTATCTATATCCACGAAGATCTCTTCTATCTTTAAACGATCCTTCCATATGATCTTTATCTCTTAAAGTTTATGTACATCCACTGTAATCTTATCCACCACATCATCCAAGATCTCCTCATCTCTATCCGTTGATGATGAGTCATCCAACCTAATAAAACACTGGTCCGATCTAATGATTACCCATGCCAACTCCATTAGCCATGGTTTGTCCACTTGAGCGTACACTAAGTCCTTAGTCCATCAAGAACTTAGCCTTAGCCAAGTTAGCTCATACAAGGTCCAAAATCTCCCAAAACTCGTACCATGCTTGATCTACTTGCTAAGTAACTTTGGAACTCTCGCATATTCCTATCATGCATGTGATTCCGGTAACCTTCCATTCGAAGTTCGTCTCAAGCCTTCTTTTGGTTTTGCATTTGAATCTTACATCTCGTCGAAGATTTCTGCTAATGCGCACCAATGCATGCCAACGCTTGACATTGCCCCTTCTCGTCCTTGCCTCCTCGCAAGTCTTTTTTTTGCCTTATCCTGTTGTTCCTCATATCAAACACCAGTCAAGGCTCATCAATGCTTGCATGATCCCAGCATCATGAACTTAGGGGTTTAACAGTACCACAAGACAGTCGAGCAATATCAGGGTTTCATCAGAGAATCTCTCATTAATATCATCACTTTTTTGTAATTACCCCCTTTTAGACGTGATAAGTGATTAGCTACCACCTTCTCTACTCCCTTCTTTTCTTTTATTTCTATGTCAAACTCTTGTAAGAGTAACACCCATAGAATAAGCCTCCATTTTATGTCTTTTTTGGTGAAAAGCATAGCGTGATCAGTAAAAATCATCACCTTAGGTCCCAAAAGATATGACTAAAACTTGTCACATGAAAATACCTCCGGTTGCAACTCCTTCTCAGTAGTGGTATAAATTAGTTGGGCCCCTTTAAAGTCTTGCTTGAGTAATTAATTGCATGCAAATTTTTGTCCCTTCGTGGCCCAACACGCAACCCACAGCTTGGTCACTTGCATCACACATGACTTCAAATGGTAATGACTAGTCTAGTGACGTTAAGATTGGTGCCGATATTAGTGCCTTATTTAGTTAATTAAATGCATATAGACAACTATCATCAAGATTAAAAGGTACTTCCTTGACTAACATGTTTGTAAGAGGCCTAGAAATTAAAGAGAAGTCCTTAATAAAGTGGAAGTAGAATCCTGTATGACGTAAAAATGCTCACACTCCTTTGACATTAATAGGTGGTCAAAGCTTCTCTATGACCTTCGTCTTTGTTCTGTCCACTTCAATTCCTTGACACGATATTTTATGTCCAAATACTATGCTCTCATGCATCATGAAGTGGCACTTCTCCCAGTTCAATACTAGATTTGATTCTTCATATCTTTGGATTATTCTATCCAAATTTGTCAAGCACTACTCAAAAAAACATCCATCTATAAGCAAATGTTCAATAGGGACATGTAAACGTGGTCTTTTTAGGTCCTATGGATAGATAAAAATTTGTTTGTAACCCGAATAATTGTCAAGGAAATAGTAGAATGAATGACCAACTATCCTTTATATCATTTGATCTACGAATGGAAGAGGAAAGTGATCCTTTCTAGTCACTTTGTTAAGTTTGCAATAGTTGATGTAGACTTTCCATCCTGTGACTGTTCGCATGAAAATCATTTCTCCATTTTCACTCTCCATTACAGTAATTCCATCTTTCTTCGGTACACATTGTACCGAACTGACCCATTCACTATCTACTATTGAGTATATGATACTCATGTCTAAGAGCTTTACTACTTGCTTTTTGACCGCTTCCTTCATGTGAGGGTTGAGTCTTTGTTGATGATCCCTCATAGCTTTACTTCCTTCTTCAAGATTTATCCTATACATAACTATGTTTAGGCTTATACCTCGTATGTTGAATATTTGTCATCTCATGTCCTTAATTCGCTTTCTAATAATCTTTACCACCTTACGCTCTTGTTCCCCTTCTAGATGATTGGAAATAATGATGGGTAGAGTTTGGCTCTCACCTAGGAAGGCTTATCTAAGGTGTGTGGGTAAAGGCTTTAACTATAAAATTAGTGGTTTTTCAGTGTAGGGTCGTATAGGTGCTTTGGTTCTTACTAATATGTCTTGATGCACTTGAGCACCTGACTTCTCCATCTTAGCTTCTTCCTCAGACTCAGTTTCATTCTCCTTCTCAGGTTCATCATCCGCTCAACTTCCTCAGATTTAACTTCTTCAAGCAGATTTAACTTCTTCAAAGCAACTCTCTTCTTGAAGAAGTTATAACTTGTTTATATGTTGTACACTTATCACAAATAATTTTCACATCAAGTTTCATATTAAGCCAACAAAAATGCTCATGCATTATACCAATAGTCTTTTGCACACCAAAAAATTCCCATTAACCACCATCATATTCTCCCTAATAAGCAACTCATGTATAGAACAATTAGGCACACAAACTTTGTCTTTCTTAAATAGGAAACCATCATGCCTAAAATACTTACTATATATACACTTTCCTCATGCAATCCACACTTGGCTGAAATCAACATCATTAATATAGAATCTTTAATAATTTCAAAACCAAGAAGCTGAGTTTACAATGCTAGTAATCCCTACCTCTTAGAAAAAGCATTTGCAACAATGTTTTCCTTCCCCTTCTTTTATTTAATAAAAAGAAATGTTTTAATGAACTCTAACCAATTGGAATTTCTCTTATTAAGCTTATCTTAGGATTTCAAAATTTTCAAGCTCTCATGATCTAAACATATGATGAATTCCTTCGACCACAAGTGTTGCCATGTTTGTAGAGTTCTCAATAATGCATAACAACTTCTTGTCAAAATTAGAATAATTCAATGTTGTCTTGCTAAGCTTCTCACTAAAATAAGCAATTGATTTGGATTCCTGCATCAAAACAACTCCTATACCAATACCCAATGCATCACACTCAATCTCAAAAGCTTTATCAAAGAAAGAAAAGCATAACAAAGTTTTATTAATTAAATTCTTTTTCAAAGTAACAAAATCCTTTTGATGCACATCATCCCCACTTAAATGCATTATTCTTTACAATAAGTTTAATAAAAGGTGCTGTAATAGAACTAAAATCCTTTATAAACCTTCTATAAAAACTTGATAGACCATGAAAACTCCTTGCCTTATTTGAATTCCTAGGTATAGGTCATTCCCTAATCGCCTTAACCTTTTTTAGTCAACAATAATTCCATGTGAACTCACAAAAAAGCCAAGAAACACAATTGATTTCATGCAAAATGAACATTTCTTAAAATTAGCATACAACTTATGATCTCTCAAAACATGAAAAACACCATGCAAATGTTTAACATGATCACCCATACTTCTACTATACACTAAAATGTTATCAACGTTTACTTTAACAAATTTCCCAATGAAAGATCTCAAAACATGATTCATTACCTCATAAAGGTACTATAAATGACATTACCAAATATTGGTATAAACCATATTTTGTCCTAAATGCATCTTCCCATTCATCACCCTCCTTCATAAGAAATTTATGATAGCCATTCTTTAAATCAATTTTAGAAAACACAAACATATCATGTAATTCATTAAGCATATCATCTAATTTAGGTGTAGGATGTCTATACTTTACAATAGACATGCACAATGTTCCATCCTTCTTGGGCACCAAAATCACAAGAATTGAATATGGGATAAGACTTCCCCTCATAAACCCGTTTTCTATCTACTTATTAACTTACCCTTAAATCTCCTTAGACTCCTTAAAGTTATTCCTATATGTTGGCCTATTAGGAAACAATGAACCTAAAATAAAGTCTATTTGGTGCTCACTACCTCTTAAAGGAGGTAATCCATATGGTAATTCCTTGAGAAACAAATCTGCAAATTCCTGCAACAAAGAAATGACACCACTAGGCAAAGAAGGGTTAAGATCATTATTTGAAAATAAACATCCTAGTATAAAATTACAAGTAGTTACTGCCTCACTAATATAGCACTCTTAATCTCACTATTTTTAGCCAAAATAATGACTTTCTTATTTTTCTGTCAATCTTGTGCCCACAATCAAAACAATATTCAAATGGCATCTACTACAATTCATCATCTCTTGAAATAACACTATCAACATCACCATTGTCCAACACAATTAGAGTCCCTTTTTTTGAACATTGAGAAGCAAAATGTCCAAATCGATAACATTAAAAACACTTGATGCCACAAGATTCAGAAGAGGATTTAGATTCATTTTTACTTTCTAGAGAAGAGGAAATTGAATCCTTGGACTTAACAACTTCCTTTGGTTTAGTGGCAGCCTTGTTGTCCCTTCAATTGGGCTTTCATGAAGAGTTAGAAGTTAAGCAATGATGTGAACCCCATAAATCAAGATCTAGGAACCACGAATAAGTTGATGAAATGAATTTACAGAAAAGCTAAATCAGTTTTGTTTTCAAGAAAACCTTGACCAATGTTTTAAGAAACATAAACCAAAGTTATAAAGAAGGATATTGACACCACACTCTAGGAAAAGAACAAATTAAGAGTGATAAGTCAATTGAATGCCACAAGGAATAACCTTGATAAGTTCCAAGTTGAATGAAGAACCAACAAAGTGAATAACCTCACCAAAAAAGTAAAACAAATTCCAATATGAATTCTAGTACAAAGATGACGATTATATAGGCTAAAGAATACCCTAATCAATTCACTAGAAATGATTTATTCCTAAAAATAAGGAAATCCCTAAGATTTAGGAATGCCTTTTCAAAACTAATTTCTAATGCCAAATATAGAAAGTGGACTTTTAAGCAGCACAAATCAGCTAGAGATCTCCAAAAATCATTAAAATAACATAGTCTTCTAATTAGGCCTATTTAATGTGTGAATTAAGGTGATAGGGCTAATTGATCTCTCCAAGCCCAAATCAGCTTCTATTATTGCTTGTCCAGCCTAAACATCTTCAATTAGTCCATTAAGAGCTTCCTTCATCCTTTTAACTTTAGCCCGAGTTGTTGGACCTCCACTAATGTGTAATGGATCATCAAAATATGTTGAACGAGATTGCACCATCCTTTGCATGTCCTTAGCTAGGTTTTCGTCATTCCCCCTCTCCTTAAAAGTATTCGTTCTCGAATCGTCATCACATACATCAAATGTAGAGAGATCAGAAACATTAAATGTAACACTAACATTATACTCACCTGATATATCCAACTTGTATGCATTGTCATGGATTGGTCCATCTCCTCTCGGATGTTTCTTAGAATGACATTTTGTCGAAAATCACTCCTTCCTCAAAGGAACCCAAACCCAATCTCCTGGTTCAAAGATCACTTTCTTACGCCCTTTGTTGGCTTGAGAAACATATTATTCCATCCTGTTTTCGATATGATGTCTAACCTTTTCATACAATTGCTTCACCAATTCAGCCTTCTTTTTGCCATCTAAACTAGCACACTCATCAATTGGTAAAGGTGTTAAATCCATTAGAGTCAAGGGATAAACCCATACACAACTTCAAAAGGTGAAAAGTTAGTAGTAGAATGGATAGAACGATTATAAGCAAATTCAATATGTGGCAAACAATCTTCCCAATTCTTCAAATTCTTATGAATGATAGCATGCAATAACATAGAAAAATTTTGATTAACTACTTCAATTTGCCCATCAGATTGTGAATTGAAAGTTGTAGAAAGCATTAGCTTAGTACCTAGCTTACCCCACAATGTCTTCCAAAAGTAGCTTAGGAACTTGGCATCTCAATAAGAAATAATGCTCCTTGGCACTCTATGAAGTTGTACTATCTCACGAAAGAATAAGTCTATAATGTGACTAGCATCATCTGTTTTAGGGCATGAAATGAAATGAGCCATCTTAGAAAAATTGTCCACAACAACAAAAGCTGAATCATTACCTCTTTCTAACCTAGGTAAACCTAAGACAAAGTCTATGGAAATATCTACCCATGTTGCACTTGGTATTGGCAAAGAATTATATAATCCATGAGGCAAAGATTTAGATTTGGCTTGTTTGCAAGTTATACATTTCTCACAAATTCTTTTTACATTAGCTTTCATATGTGGCCAAAAGAAATGCTCAACAAGTATATCTAAAGTTTTTTTACCACCATAAAGTCCCATTAGGCCACCTCCATGAGACTCACGAACCAGTAACTCCCTTAGAGAACAAATAGGCACACAAAATCTATTTTCGTGAATAAATAACCTTCATGCCTATAAAATTTGCCAAAGGCAACATGTTCACAATCGTCAAACACATTAACAAAATCAAAATAAGAAGAATATAAATCATTAATGTACTCAAACCCTAACAATTTAGTATCCAACATAAAGATTAAGGTATACCTGCGAGACAAAGCATCGGAAACCACATTTTCCTTACCTTGTTTGTACTTGATCACATAGGGAAAAGATTCAATGAACTCCACCCTTTTTGCATGGCGATTGTTCAACTTACCTTAGCCCTTCAAATGGTTCAAAGACTCATAATCAGTATGAGTTACAAACTCCTTGGGCCACAAGTAATTTTGCCATGTCTCCAAGGCCCTTACGCATACATCTCCTTGTCATAAGTTGGGTAGTTCAAGGCTGCCCCATTTTAGTATTTCACTAAAATAAGCAAGGGGTTGGTTTGCTTACATCAAAACAACCCAATATCTATACCTAAATCATCACACTCAACTTTGAAAGTTTTAGCAAAGTAAAGTTAGGTAGAGCAAGTAATCGTGTTGAGCTTAGCTTGTCTTTAATCAAATTAAATGCTGATTCTTGTTCACTAGCCCACTTAAATCCAACATTCTTTTTAACAAGTTCAGTTAATGGCGCAGCAATGGTGCTAAAATCTTTGACAAATCTCCTATAAAAACTAGCCGACCTATGAAACCTTCACACCTCAGTTATAGATTTAGGTGTAGGCCACTCACCAATAGCCTTAACCTTATCTTCATCAAACTCTATTACCTTAGCACAAACAACATATCTAAGAAGCACAATCTGATTAGAGCAAACATTACATTTCTTGGGGTTTGCATACAACTTCTCATCACACAAAACATTTAGAACTTTGTGCAAATGTTCAAGATGCTCATCTAGTGATACAGAACCCCAAAGAAAACTAGGTTCTTGAAACCCCCTAATCCTATTGAATCAAAACCCCAATCTTTCTATTCAATTAAACATGCTAGACTAAACCCCAAAGCATAAGTTTGAGACCCAATCCTAAAGAAATCAGAAATTAATTTATGTTGCAAGTACTTACTTATTGATGCAAATCAATTTCTTGAAGTAACCATGAAGACATTCATGCCTCACTTGAAGAATTGAATTCTGGAATTTTATTAATCATCCAATCTAGGGTTACAAGGATATAATAAGGTATAAATACTCTTGACCAAGTCCTAACCCTAATAGGAATGGGTTTGCAAACCTATTTAATGAAAACTAGGCTAATCCTAACAAATCTAGGAGTATCTAGCCCATTGAATACAATCTGATCCAAGTCCTTTTAGGAATGGGCTAAATACATTAAAATACTCGTATAAAAATTAAATAAGTCTCAAAATACCCAAACACACAAAAGGGGCGTATGGACCTTATTAAGTAAAAACTAAGTCATGTGATTTTTAATGAAAGAACATGCTACCAACTAAAAGAACAGCCAATAAACAAGTCCTTGGGCCTAAAATAAAAGATAATAAACTACAATCCCAAATTATCAAAAATGCGCCCCAAACAAGACTTGAGTTTGTTTCCCAAAAATGGCTAAGTACTAGCCTCTTCCAACGTCTCCTCTAATAAAGTCATAAGCTTGGGATGCCTTAGAGTTCCTCCATGGATGTTTTAGCCTCCTCATGTACTTGACTTGTAATTTGTGCTTGAACAAAAGCTTGCGTTGCTTGTTTAAGCCTTGAAGCTTGTTGAGTTGTAATTGGACCACTTGGCATGTGTAGCTTGTCAGGTTGATGTATAAGGTGTGGAACTCCATTGCAAAGGCTGGTTGTATCATCCCCTCCCTCCTCAAAAGGATTCGTCACTCGAATCAAACCCTACATTATTAAAGGGAGAGAGTTCAGCAACATTAAAAGTAGCGGACACTTGATACTCACCTAGCAAATCAATCACGTAAGCATTATCATTAATTCTCTCAAGCACTTGAAATGGCCCATCGCCTCTACGATCCAACTTGGATTTCCTTTGCTTAGGAAACCTCTCCTTCTTGAAATGCACCTAAACCCAATCTCCAGGCTCAAACCTCAACAACTTTTGCCCTTGATTAGCCTTGTGTGCGTTTGCTTCATTCCGCTTCTCTATTTTCTGCCCTGCTTTCTCATGAATGCTGTTCACCAATTCGGCTTTGTGTTGTCCATCCATGCTAGATAACTCATGTAATGGCAAAGGACACAAATCCAAAGGCGTCAAAGGGTTAAATCTATAAACTATCTCAAATGGTGAATAACTAGTAGTAGAATGAATGCTTCTATTATATGCAAATTCAACTAATGGCAAACATTGCTCCCAAGTTTTAAGATTTTTCCCTATAACAGCACGCAAAAGAGATCCTAAAGTTCTATTAACCACATCAGTTTGGCCATCTGTTTGAGGATGACAAGTAGTAGAGAACAAAAGCTTAGTTCCTAACTTTCCCCAAAGAACGCGCCAAAAGTGACTCAAGAACTTCACATCACGGTCTGAAACAATAGTTTTTGGAACACCATGTAAACGCGCAACATCTTTAAAGAACAAATCAGCAATATAAGTGGCATCATTAGTTTTATGACATGCAATAAAGTGTGCCATTTTA
>JAOTAY010000189.1:8065950-8077306 GCA_025629805.1 Erythroxylum baracoense | reverse complement strand
TTTATGCATGCAATCATTGTAGAGGAGAATTGGTGTATTAGCAAGTCTATGGTAGTGTAGTTTCCTATAGGAAGTTTGAGTGAAACACTAACCCTTAAACACTTGAGTGAAATGAGTGAAAACCATGAGGAAGATTCATTTGTGCATCTTTACTTATCTTTGAGTGATTGTGCTAATTGTGAGTTTGCTTGCGTACACTAATGAAAAAAGTAGTCATGATATATGTATTAACTTGATATTTGAGGTGGCTTGAATTTTAGGGATTGTGTGTTTTGATCTTTGCGAAAATGAAGTGCTTGAATTGATTGGTTGTATTTATTTTTCTTGAGGAC
This sequence comes from Erythroxylum baracoense, assembly GCA_025629805.1. Classification (NCBI taxonomy): domain Eukaryota; kingdom Viridiplantae; phylum Streptophyta; class Magnoliopsida; order Malpighiales; family Erythroxylaceae; genus Erythroxylum; species Erythroxylum baracoense. Next base: position 8,076,974 of record JAOTAY010000189.1, on the reverse strand, counting down.
AAGCAAAGATTCAAGTGTGGGGATGTTGATAGTGTACATTAGGAAATGTTTTTATAGGTAATTAGCATGTGTTTTCTAGCATAATTGTTCTTTATTGTTCTAGTTTAGGATTCATTTCGTATGTTTTCATTAAGTTTGATTTCCATTGTGTTCTTATGTGTTGGATGCTAATTGAGGCTAAGAATTGCTTATTTTTGTGTAGGAAAAGGAAAGAAGCAAGTTGGAGGATGAATAATAGAGCATAGAAGAGAAGACAAGAGGATCATATCTGGGACCAATTCCCACAAACGTGGGAAATCAAGACAGAATGTTTCTACCTGTAATTCCCACGCTCATGTAAATCTTGCAGATTCCCACGGACATCGGAATTGAAATCTAAGGCAATCTACGAGGCTTCATTAAACCTGATTTTTTGGACTATATAAAGAGAATGAAGCCACCATTTTTAAGGGTGACGACACCTATCTGTAGAGAGACCATCCTTGGATGAAGAACACTTGTTTGGAGCATCAAGGAAGGATTGAAGATAAGGATCATCATCAAGATTGGGCAAAATAGCACATCAATACCAAAATTCCAGATTTTGGCAAAGAAGAGAAGGAGTTTTCTTATTCACTTTCTACCATTTTAATATGTTCCTTTTTTTTCTAAGGATGGATTATTTGAATGTTGATATTGTTATGGAGACTATGTTAGGTTAATTTCATATTAGGGATTGCTTTTTTATTATTTTGTCAAAAACTCATGTTTTATTGAATTGAATGAAGTGTCTTTGATAATTGTTGTTCTTAATTGCTATGTTGTAACAAATCGAGAGAGTGAGTGAGATGAAAATAGTGCAGGATTGTACAACAAGAGTTGGTGACCTATAGACTAGCAATTATTATGTCAATTGAATAATTAGAAGAGATATCTTAGTTAGTCAGTTGATCATCCATAGGATAGTGTAATAACTAGTTGAATCGGTAGAGTCATTGGGTAGGTTGAGAGATTGTTCAATCGATTACCGTCAGTTCAATTAAGGACAAATAGTTACACTCTGAGAGAGGGTAATTAGTACATTCAGAAATCTAGGATGAGACACAATTCAATCAATGAAATATGAGGGAGACAGAATAAGGAAAAAGTAATCTCTAGTATTTAGATACTTGAATTCAAATTTTCTACAATTGCGACATTATCCATTGTTTTCATTAGTCTTTTAACTTTAATTTAATTTTCTAGATTAATTGTATTAAACAATTTTATTTCTTAAACAAATGCTTTTTCTAAATTAAGTAGTGACTGGGAATCAATCCCTGTGGGATCGATATCCGCTCTTTCTAACTACAAGTCACGACTTGTTCATTTGCAGTTTTTGAGCATAAAACAAGTAGATAGGTTTTACAATCCATCAACAGCTACCACATTCTCTGCTCCCTTCTTATCTTTGGTCTTAATATCAAATTCTTGTAATAATAGCACCCATTGGATTAATTTTTGTTTTACATCCTTCTTGGTGAATAGATACTTAAACACAAAGTGATCGGTGAAAATGATCACCATTGATCCCAAAAGATGCGACCAAAACTTGACATATGTAAATACCACCGCTAGTAACTGCTTCTCAGTAATGGTATAATTTAGTTGGGGCCCCGTTAATGTCTTGCTTGTGCAATAAACGACATGCAACTTTTTGCCCTTCCATTGGCCCAACACGTAACCTGCAATGCTTACGTCACACATGACTTTGAATGGGAATGACCAATCTGATGACATTAAGATTGGTGATGATATCAATGCATCTTTTAGTTAGTTAAACACATATAGATAACTATCATCAAAGTTAAAAGGCACTTCCTCAACTAATAAGTTATTAAGAGGCCTAGCAATTAAAAACACGTCTTTAATAAAGCAGCGATACAATCCTACATGACCTAAAAATGCTTCTACACCTTTGACATTAATGGGTGGTGGAAGCTTCTCTATGACCTCCGTCTTTACTCTATCTACTTTAATTCTTTATCACAATATTTTATTTCCCAATACTCCATCCTTATGTACTATAAAGTGACACTTCTCCCAATTCAGTATCATATATGACTCTTCACATTTTTAGAGTACTCTGTCTAAATTTTTCAAGAATTGCTTAAAAGAGTCTCCAAAGATAGAAAAATTGTCCATAAAAGTTTCCATTATGACCTCTATCATATTTGCAATGATAGACATCATGCACCGTTGAAATGTAATTGGAGCGTTGCATAACTTGGAAGGAATTAGTCTATAAGAAAATGTTTCATAAGGACATTTAAGCATGGTATTTCTTGGTCCTCTGGATAGATAAAAATCTAGTTGTATCCTGAAAAATGTTGTGTCTAATTTCTATTACTTTTAATTGCTTTCATATCTAGATTTTGGTTACAAATCCTTGTGATTTGATCCAAATGTGAGTTCAATTGAGTGAAAATGGTGTGAATATTGCATCAATATTAATTGAGTTATTTTTTGAATTTTTCATAAAAACACCAAAGTCACATAAATTTTGCATGAAAATTAAAAAATAAAAAATAAAAAGAAAAGAAAAGTAGTGATAAGGAAAAGAAGAAGAAAATAAGCTGAGCTTGGTAAGGGAGATTGATAAGTGCTATCAATTATTGGACGATGCAATTATAGGAGAGTTTGGAAAAATTTTTAAGAAGAAGACCCATTAAGAGAAGGCAACAGTGGAATCAATCACTTTAAATGATCCACCTTGAGCGTAATGGTTGAAGTGTCCAACTAAAAGACATTAAAAAAGCGCTAAATGGGAGGCAACCAATATCATTTCTGTTTTATCTTTCAATTTAGTTTTTTGTTATTTCTTTTGGTGAAATTTAACTTAATTTATTTTCTTTGTGTGCACAGGCCTTCTTTCAATCTCTTCTATTTGTTTTCCTCACAGTTATCTCCACTCCTCAATTTTGGACGCCATGCTTATTGCCATGCTCCATACCGCATCGATATAGCTACCACCACACTTTCATATCGTATTTCTTTCCCTGTTTTTTATTGTTCGTACTGCATGTAGTTTAATTTCTTTTAGTCTTTAATGTTTGTCCTCATTCATGTTAATTTTAGTCTTTTGTCCTATACTCTCTTTTACATTTTGGTGCTATATTAGGAATAATGTGATATTTAAGTTGTGGGGGGGAGTATTAATTGTGTATTATGTGTTTGTTTTCCCATTTATTATTTAGAGATGCATAATCATTAAATGAACTCAATCAGGATTAGAAATGCATAATATGAGTGAATGAGTATACCTACATACTTATACTAATTAACTTGGATTTCAGTTAAAAGGACATCAGCTTATTGTGATAGATGAATGACACTTTTCATTTGGTAAGAATTTGGGCCTTTTTGAATTATTAAACACCAATTTCGAGTATTCTTTGTTGAGAGTATTCTTTCATGATTAAGGAACTCTACAACTTGCTTGTAAATACTAGTTGAGATCACATAACCTTATGCAAACGTTGAAATGATGAAGGCAATTAGGATTTACCCTATTAGCTTAAAAAACCACGATAATGTCACGCTTAGTGAGCCCCTTTGAGCTTAAATGAATCTGTTTCTTAAGCTTAAACACAAAATATGAGCCTTAACTTTGATTATTTATCCACTTCATTACACCTAGCATAAGGGTAAGTTAAGCATTTGAAACGTTATAATCCAGTTTAGGGAATAAGTGTGGGGGAATCATAGCTCATAGTTGGCTTTTGAGTTAGGGATGGGTATGGTCATATTAATTTTCTCTCTTCTATATTTCTCTCCTCTTAATTTCCTTATTTTAAATGAATAAATAAATCATTAAAAAAAAGAGAAAAAGAAAAAAAGAAAAGAAAATCAATTGAAAAGAAACAAAGGAAAGAGAAGACAATCAGAAAATGAAAGAAGAGGAGAGACGTAAAAAAGAGCAGTACAAACTTTATTACGTGAAAGGAAAGAATTGAGTGTTTTATTTGTCATTTTTTTGACTTACTTTGAATGTTCAATTGCTCTATAGTTTCAAACTTAAATTTTCCTTTTTCCTACCCTTAGCCTGACCCCATTACATCTAAAATAAAGACCTTAGGATTGATGTTTGTGTTTGATATGAGCGGTGGAGATTGGATTAGTAAGCAAGCCTATGGTAAATACCTTACATGAAATGAACGATGAGTGAATATTTACTACCTTTAAATGCTTGAGAGGATGTAGAGTGGAGTGAGTGTCTATTACACTTGTTAATGGTTCTTTGAATTGAAGTGCCTGTTGATTTTGACTAAATATGAAAAGAATTGCTTGTTTATAGAGTATTATGAGTTTTAAGTTCTTAGATTGTGATAATTGGAATGATGATTAATATCTTTGACTATTATTTGGGAAAATTTTTGTTACCATTGTTTGTTCTTTTATAGTCTAGTGCTCTTTATTATGTTTAAGGACAAGCATAGTTTGAGTGTAGGGCAAATATTGTGTCTAATATCTATTGCTTTTAATTGCCTTTATATCTTGATTTTGGTTACAAATCATTACCTTTTGATCCAAATGCGAGATCAATTAGATGAAAATGGTGTGAACATTGCATGAATATTAATTGGGTTATTTTTTGAATTTTGCATAAAAACACCAAAGTGGCGTAAATTTTGCATGAAAATTTTAAAAAATAAAAAGAAAAAGAAAACAAAAGTGGTGATAAGTGTCACTAAATAATTGTCCAGGAAATAATAGAATGAATGTTTAACTACCCTTTTTATCATTTGATCTATGAATGGAAGAGAAAAGTGACCCTTTTTAGTCACTTTATTAAGTTTGTGATAGTCGATGTAGACTATCCATTTTAAGAATGTTCTCATGGAAATTATCTCTTCGCTTTTACTCTTCATTACAATCATTCCATCTGTCTGCGATACACATTGTACTTGGATGATCCATTCCCTAACTGATATCAAGTATATGATATGTTCATCTAAGAGCTTTATTACTTCCTTTCTAATCATTTCCTTTATGCGAGGGTTTTGTCTACATTGACATTCCCTCACTGCTCTACTTGCTTATTTGAGGTTTATCCTAAGCATAACTACATTTAGGCTTATACCTTGTATATTATATATCTGCCATACTATGGCCTTCATCGACTTTCTAACAATTTACACCACCCTACTCTCTTATTTCCTATCCATCTGATTGGAAATAATGATAGGTAAAGTTTGACCCTTAGGTAGAAAGGTATATCGAAGGTGTGTTTGTAAAGATTTTAACTCTAGAGTAGGTGGCTTTTTAGTGGGGAGTGACATGGATGCTTTGATTCTTACTAATATGCCTTGATGCGCTGGAGCACCTGACTCCTCCATCTCAGCTTCTTCCTCAGACTTAGCTTCATTCTCCTTCTCAGCTTCATCGTCTGCCTTAGCTTCCTTAGATTTAACTTCCTTAAAGTAGCTCTCCTGATACTTTTTGATACATTCATTCATTATATCAATCTTTATGGAAGAGTTGTTTCTTTTGGATTTTTCAAGACTATGTTTATATTGAACTCCACTTGATCATCGTCAATCCGAAGCATCTGTTTGCCTTCATGAATGCCTATCAACACTCTCCCAGTGTTTATGAATGCCTGTCCAAGAATTAGTGGACAGTTCCTCTCCTCTTCGAAATTTAGCACTACAAAGTCTATAGGAATAATAAAATTATCCACATTAACTATAACATCTTCCACCACACCAAACAGTCTCTTGATTGATTGATCGACTAACTAAATCAGCATCAAAGTTGGCTTCACATTGCCTAGCCCCAGTTTTCTAAAAATCAATAAAGGAATAAGATTTATACTCACGCCTAAGTCAAATAAACACTTTGCAAACTCTAACTCACCAACTATAAAGGATATTGCGAAGCTCACTGGATCCTTCATCTTGGAACGCATATGATTGGCGATAATCGAGCTATAACTTTCTATTAGTGCCATTGATTATCTTCCCAAGTCCGTTTGTTTGATAATATGTCCTTCAAGAACTTCGCATACTTGGGCATATGTTCCATTGCCTAAAAAAAAGATAGGTTAATTTGCAAAGTCTTTAGGTTATCCATGAACTTTGCAAATTGTGTGTCCAATTTGTTCTTTTGTAATCTTTAGGGGAATGGAATCTTGGGTGGGTAAGGAGGAGGGGAAACATACGAAGGATCCTCACTCTTTTCTTTATCACTCTTCTTCTTTTCTTGGTCCTTTACGAGGTGGGTTTTAACTTGTTTCTCTACTGGTTGTTTTAGCTCTTTCCCACTGCTAATTGTGATTGCCTGGAGTTACTATGCTGGATTTGCTTCAATATTACTTAGGAGATCCCCACACTTCTTGTAGACAATGTGTTTGTGAGTTGGCACATTTAAATCTTCAGGATATGAATAGAAGAGGTGTGGTTCTTCACTACTTGCTTGAATTTTCCTTCCATACTTATAATTCTGTCCATAATCTTATCCAATTTTGGCTAGTTGGTACTAGACTTATCTTGTTAAAATTTGGGTGAACCTTGATTTCTCAATTGATTGCCTGCATTGTTAAACTAAAAAAAATTTAGGTGGTTCCTCTACCCAGGATTGTATGTATTTGAGTACAGATTATTCCTTCCTACTCAACCGAATTATGTGCCCATATAGTTGAGTTACTATGTACTGTTATTTTTCATCAGTAAACAATCAGTGGAAATATGATTATGTTGTCTACATAATTTTCATCTATGCTGAATTGCTTTAATTAGAGTTAATGAGGAAGCTTTCAAAATGTTCAGTTGTTTTGTTAAATTAGCTATCTCTACATATAGTGTTGTCACTGAGTCTACAATAATGACTCTTTTCTGATCTCTGAAAGTTGACTATTGTCTGCTTCTATCCGACATCTAAAGACAATTATTATTTTCCATCTCCTCTAGAAAATCCTTTGCTTCCTCAATTGTTTTCTGCATAAGAGATCCTTTAGAAGCTGCATTTATAGTGCCCCTTGTGGTAGATTAACTCCATTGTAAGAAGTTTGTAATAGAATTTCTTTGGCAGGTTATGGTGAGGACATCTCCGTTGTAAATCCTTATAACATTCCACACTTCTTATTGTGACTCCCCATCACTTTTTAGGAAATTTTTAATCTTTTTTATCAATCTTGGGTTCTTCATCAGAGGGAAGTACTTATCTAGGAAGGCACAAACCAACTACTCCTACATCGTGACGTTGGTTGGGTTTAAGGAATGATATCACACCTTGGCTCTATCCCCTAGTGTGAACAGAAAGAACTTCATCCTAATAACATCTTTGGATATACCATTATATCAGAAGGTATCACATATATCTAGAAAGCTCACTAAATGGCTGTTGGGATCTTCATTAGGAAATCTATAGAACTACGTGTTGGTTTACAACATATTTAGCAATGTTGGTTTATCGGTGGTCGAGCGATGTCTTGTTATGTTATGGTGAACCCTAGCCTTATAAAATCTATAAATGTTCTTTACTGGTCTTCGTGATTGTATTCTTCTACCACTATTCTTTTAATCTCTTCTTGGCTTGCTCTTTAGATTTCTCTTCGTCTTGCTCTTTAGATTTCTCTTTCTTGTTTTGTGACGTTAAGAGTTGGAGTCTTTTCGATCTTTCTTGAACTCCGAGTAATTCATGTGTTTATGCAATCACAAAGATACAAAAATGGCCAAAATTCCTTAGATCAAAAGAATTTAAATAGTCCTAATGCTAAATTCCCAGCAACGACACCAAAAACTTATTGAGCAAGTTTTATATCTAATAATAAAACTCTCAATATACCGCAAGTATACGAATTATATCTTATAGTATAAGAGGTTATCGTTCTCACGAGGATTTATAGGAGTTAATGACATGTGCATCGTAATGCTAGTAAAAATAAAATAACTAGACTACTATTATAGTAGTGGTGAGTCTAGGTCAATCCCAGAGGGAGTGTTCGGCTAGTTTATGAAATAAAATTAATTGATGTTTAGGTAATGAGGTTTTGGATTTAATAAGAAAATAAAATAACATAAGCCTAATGAAAACAAATTAAAGAAAACATGCGAAAAATGATAAAATTGGGGAATTCGGTAGGGGTCTGGTTCTTTGGTTTAATCTCAGCCTACACCTTAATTAAACATAATTCATTGATTTGTTGTCCTTTTATCTCTCTTAGAAATTGTTAGTCGCAGATTAACAACAAGCTCTGTTAATCCCAATTTGTTTAGATCCTAGTTAATCACGAAGAGCTCGTTAATTAACCCTAGCTATCGGGAAACCTAGAATAACCTCTCCAAGTTTATCTGGACAACTGCCTTACGAATTAAAAAAATAGACTAACCGAGGCAGTAATCACACAAGCTCAGATTATTTAACCTAAGTTATGTTATATCTAATGATTTGGAATCATTATTCACTACACATGAATCGAGAATACAATGATTGCGTATTGTATTTGATTCTAGCAATGGGTTTTCATGAAAAAACAATTCAATAAAGCAATAAAACCATCATCATTCAAATACCTAATCAATCCATACAAGATAACATAATCAATTTCTAATGAGAGAAAGAAACAATAAAATAATAAAAAATACTTAACCTAAGTTTTCAGCATCGATGTCACCTCTAAATTGGCATTGAGAACCTAGTTTTCTGTGGATCTCCCAAGAAAAAGCTTCAACCCCTACAAAAATTTCCGCAGCTGAAAACCCTTAGATGCTCTCCTTTTCTTGTGCAAGCTCTCTTCTCTCTATTATTCACTGCCCTATTCTATGATGTGACAAATAAATAAGCTTGGACCATAATTTTTCTTCTCTGCTGTCTCCAAGCTATAACACTCTTCTCGGTATCATGCTAGCTGCCTACTCTCTCCACTATAGCTGATGTGACAAATTGACTTCAATGGCCCAAGCTATTGTACATGTTTTCCTTTAACCCTAGCTGATGTCTTGGTGGTGTGCATTTTAGGAAAAATGCTCCTTACATCTGCGTGAAACACAGATATTGGACTTCTTGTCATTTTGGTCTTTCTTAGCTTCCCATCTGTGCTGTCGTTTTACTTGGCTGGTTGTCCACCTGCTGCATTGTCGTTTTTTCCTCTTTTTATTTCTTCATTTTTCAAGAAAGCACTAATTTTGATTTTTTTCTTCTTGTCTTTTAATTTTCTTCTTTTTGCTCCATGAAGACAAGTGAAATTAATCTTTGGAAAACGGTCCAAATATAGCATTTTTGACTTACTTTAATTTCTTTGTTTCCATATTGTACCTAAAATCATATAAGAATAAAAGTGAGTATCTTAAGCATTTTCGTATCTAAGTGTAAATGATTAAATATATCAATAATTAAACACATATCAATTTCCCCCACACTTAGCCTTTGGCCGTCCTTGGGCAAAACATCCAAATTAAGCTTAAAGACTTAAAACATTTACTCAATTCCCATATTTCCCAAGACATATAATCATAACCAAAGATGAGTGACTTTCAAAAATCATAGCAATAATTCAACATTCAATATCATACTCATGATCGATAAATAAGCATCATCCTCAGAAACTGAGCAAACTAATGGTAGACTCGAAAAATGTGTTTAACTAAAATATATTCACGGATACACTCAACACCATTCATGATCTTGACATTCCATAACTTTGCGTATCTTTTCATTTCTCCACCACTAATGTTCATATGCAAAACCACGAATCAAAGGACTTTTCAAGGTTGTAATATGGGTAAAAGTAAGGTGAGATGTGTTTGGTCTAAGTAGCATGAAAGCCATCAAATCTAGTGAAACAAAAGTAACACTCAACTAAAAACTGGGTACTGTCAGCTATGACGAATGCAACATTTATATTTTACAACTCACTTCAGCTCTCACACACAAACCACATGAAGCATATACCAATCTAAAAGAATCACTCATATAATTTATGCCAACAATATATTGAAACCATAAGAGTGAACTTTCCAAGCCAATATTTACCTCATATTCAACTCAAATATCACATTCATTACAACTCTAGGAAGATGCATTAATTATGAATAACTTTGCAAACTCATATGCACTTCTTTCTTGATAAATTTATTTAAACAAAAATTTTTTGTCTTTCTTTCTTTTCCATTTTTATTTTTTTTTGGCTTTTATCTTTTCTTTCTTTCTTTTCCTTATAAAAATTAAAATAAACTACATCAATATGGGAATTTCAATGACAAAACATCCTAACATCATAACAAACTCATACACATGGAGCACCCCCACACTTAGAATTCTATACATCCACAAACTCAACAAGCACAAATGCTCCACTAGCTTATCACTTGGGTAAGTATAAAGCAAGTAATATGGTTAGTACACAAAGAAAAAGTATAAAGCTCAAAGGGATTTATCAAGGAAAAATCATAGGATAGGTTATTTGGCTAATGTAGTTTATGAAAAACAAAGAATGCCTAATCATATCCGTATTAATGCATGTGAAAAAAATTAGTCTCCAATAGAAATTCAATGCAAAATTGGGATGTGCATGTCATGAAGGTCACCCATTATCAAAAGACAATGAGACTAATATGGATGTTTCAGTCTAATAAGGCTTAAAATCTCACCGGCTTTGTCTACCACTAGTCAATATTCTTCTAAAGATAATGCACATTAACCAATCACAAGAGCAAAAGTACATGCCAAAGTTGCTATGAAATTCTTTAGTCAATTCATTCTCTACTCATAATTAAATAATCCTAGAAGCAATAGAAAACGAGCATATGTTTCTTTGTTTATTTTATTCTTTCTCTCATTTTGATTGAAAACTTAAAACAAGCAAGAAACACACTAACATAGAAACTGTAACACCCCACTCCCGACTAGACCCGAACCTGATATCGATGGTGATACCTGAATCCGTGCCCCGCGAGGGTGTCGTGTCACATCACTTAACAAAACTCCGTACACTTTTTTTTTGAAACACTTTACACTTATCACTTATGTGTGCCCACTTTTTGAAACACTTTATCTATTTAAAC
>JAOTAY010000189.1:8030044-8059042 GCA_025629805.1 Erythroxylum baracoense | reverse complement strand
AGCAAGTCTCATTTGATGTGTTATCACATTATTGGTCTTAGCTTCCATGATCACATGCCATTGCCGTCACCAGTCACTACTATTGTAGGTAAGTAATGAAGAGATATAAGTGTATTCTTCTTACCTAACAGAAATAATGGACAACAACTTGTGGTCCATCGCATACAACAAAAACTGATATATAATTTTCAGAATATAAAAGCAACTCTCGCCTTTGTCAGAGTGATCTTTATATGAAACAGACCCTTAAATTCAATTTTCAGAACACAAGGCCTTTCAAAAGAAAATAACTATCCATATCAAACTAAGGCAAAAATTCAATTAAGGGGATCAACCTTTACATATCATTTAAAAGGAAGAATTACCTGATTTGCAAATCCCCAAAATAGCACTGAGATCACCACACTTCCGAAGAACACTTCTGAAAAACGACTGGAAAAAAGCAAATTGTAAAGACTAACAACTAACAACAATTGTGTTGAGCTTTTCCATTTTATAGGTTAAAAAAAGACAGTGGGTAGTTATGATTTAACAAATGGAGTTAAGTGCAATAAATAAAAAATCAGCTACAGCTCCCACGAAACATCTTTCTCAAATATACTATCAGACTTCATTTATATCTCAACTACTAGCACACTTCATTTAATGAAATATCTATCTCATATATACTTTCATTAAATCAACATATAGTTTCATTAAATAAAAGGGTAGTTGTGATTGCATACTGCAGGAGATAAATGCAATAAATAATAAAAGTTGCTACATCCCCCACGAAACATCAGACAGGTTAAATCAATAGATACAATCATAATACTCTGCAGTGCAGTGATAATACTATCAGACTTCATTTATATCTCAACTACTATCACACTTCATTAATTGAAATCAACAGATACAAAACAGACTGGTTAAACCAACAGATACAAAACAGATACAATCATAATACTCTGTCGTGCAATGAAAAGAAAAACGAATAAATAGTTGACAAACCTCTGACTTGACAACCCTCTGAGCTGTACAAATTTAATGGCCGACTCTGGTTATCAATAGCTTCCATAGGATTGACAGGGTGCTTGAAATCAACTGGAGGTCCATCGGTAGAGCAAAGCATGAAACCAATAACCCCACTGAAACAGAACATCAAATTGTAACATCAGCACCAAAGAACGTCAAATTTACAATGGATATAAATAGGATAGGATAGAAATGGAATGCATTAAGTTAAGAGTATGGTTACACATGGTCAACATCAGCACCAAAGAACGTCAAATTTACAATGGATATTGCAGAAAGTGCAAGTGCAACACACCTGTAAAATGAAATTTTCTTTATCAGTAAGTAGTCCAAGAATGTCATCGATCATATTTGAGAACAATTACACATCATTTGATATTTTAGAGACCATAAAAGATGAAAATAATTAAAAAAGGATCAGATATGAAAGAATTAGTTCTTCCCAAAAGCATTTAACCTCAGTGTACGAAACAACAATTCATAAATTTTTAGGAAACTTTCAATGTAATGGTAATTTGTAAAACTTACCATTACATTGACAACTTACCATAACAAAGGAAGGCTATGAAAACAAAACTAAAAAGAAAACAACTAGATTGACTGCATATGTCATATATATTACACAGGAATCACAATAAGGAAGCAAAATCCAAAAGTTCTTACTATAGTGATCTTGAAATGATATGAACACATGTACATCAAACCCCTTCAATACTAAAATAATAAGGAAGCAAAAGCCAAAAGTATAATCATAAGTATCCTACAGTAATACAATGCTGAGTTTCTAAACTCACTAGTTCAAATATCTAAAGTAGTTTTGATAAACCAATGTTGGAATTAAAATGATAGAAGTGTCAATAATTTTATCATCGGCATCACATCCACAAAATGCTGAAAACTAATTCAGATAAAGAAACAGACAACTGGTGAAATTCAAGAACACGAAGTTATTTTCATTTATCCACAAAATTCATCTCAGAACACTCCAGTGAAAAATTAAGAAAGCAATTAAAATCAACTCCACAAGAAATGATAAAAAACTTTTAAAGATCGCCATAAGAGATCATCACAAATCAATCACGACAGTTAGAATGTCACACATAAGCATGATAAGGGTAAATTAAGCTGCAAAGTTAGAAGCAAAGAAATACAATAAGGAAAGAGCCCCAAAATATCATCAAGCATCCTTAAACAGTAATATCTAACAGCACAGACAAATGAATCATTATCATCCCAGTAATAAGCATGAAAGGATAATTGAACTAATCCAATAGACCATCATTCGACAGAATGGAAAACTTGAATCCAAGATTGACGCTGAAACAAAGAGATAATAAACAATAGAAACTCAAAAGAACCACTACCAATGCTTACAAGGCAGGATTCAGTATATGAAAATCCCAAAAACCTATAGTTCACTACAGATAATGAAAATTTAATCAAAGGAAGGCAATAGAATAAATCTCAAAACTCAATAAAACAAACTACAAAGCAGCAGAAACAAGTTGAATCCTCATTTCCAGCTTAACCTCCATTTGAAATGAACGAAAAACAACATGGAGGGCAAGAACTAATAAACCGTTAATAGAATGAAAAACAAGACAAAACCCACAGTTCAAAAAGAAGGAAAGTTCGAAGATTCCCTCAAACCAAGAAACCATTACCAAAAAAAATCAACACATCTATTAATACCCCCACGTACACCCAAATCTGAAAACGCAAACCCACCAATAAAACCCTAAAAAAGGAACAAAAATGGAATCTTTCCCTCACCGTTCTACCATCAATAGTGTGCTTTTCTAGAAGAACCCTATCGAGTATAGAGGGATCTGAAAACACGACAAATCTAAAGACCTGAACAACGACTGATGTCAAGTAACAAAAAATAAAAAAGCAAACAAATTCGAAACCCACCAGAAAAAACTCAAAGACTTAGGGTTAAGAGTTATAAAACAAGAAAATGGGTATTTACCGTAATCGATCAAAAGCTCACCACCTTATTTTTACCGCCCCCCTTTAGCTCTTGCAAAAACTGTTTTAGATGTGGGTTCATAGACTGATCTGCTTCAGATGTGAGATGTGAGAGCCGAGGAAAGGTAGAAGAATCAAGAGAGAAAATGGGAAATGAGAGCTAAGTGAGTAAGGGAAAAATCGACATTAAAGGGTAGGGTAATTAGCTGATTGCGTGAAACTCTCCTTACAAGGAGCTTATTGAAATTCAGCTGGTTGGGTTGAATCAGCCAACCCAACCAGCTGATAATCAAATAAAATAAAGAGCTTTTTGATAAAGTCAATAAGCTGATTTTGGTCAATCAGCTAAAAAATAGCTGATCAGCCAACAACCAAACATGGCCTATATGATTCTACAACATCTCCGTTTAAGTTCCTCACTTCTCACATGTTAGGCATAATATTGTTATAACTTACACCTAAGGAAACTTCGTGCATTTCAATTTTAGCATCAATTAACATGACACTTAACAAACAAATTTCATATTCATCAATTGCATTTTGGGGTCGAAGTGAAAGATAGTGAAAGCTTATAGGTTACATGATTAATAAATTACCATATTTTTTATTGAAAATCTTTTGAAAGTGGGACCAAGAGTTCTATGACCTTGTGTTTTCAAATTTGAACATTCTCTCTGATGAAGCTTAGTTCAAAAGATGACATATTCACATCAGCATAACTAATACAGAAATTAGACCATTGGTGGCAAGGGATATTATTTTAAGCTCAATCCATTTTGATTAAGTTCAGGTTGAATGACTTTCTGACTAGGCTCATGTTTGAGGGCCTAGTTTGAAGTCCGGTATGAGTGGCCTATACTCCATCTCAAAACAATATTTTTTTGGTTTAATATCTCAAAATGACATTATTTTAATATTTAAATTTTTAACAAAGTCAAGATTAATGACTTTTAGAGGGTATCTTCTATCTTTGGCATATTAATAAATGTACCGAATGCCTTTAAGGATGCATTAAGTAACTTGTAGTTACATTTGATAAGATTAAAAAAGATGACATATATTTACCTTAGCACAATTGATTAAGAAGATTGGATAATCAACAACACCATAACTTATGTTAGATAAAAGAGTACCCCTTTAACTGTGATATGTGAACAAATGTTCCTAATGCCTTTGAGGATGCATCAACTAAATTGTAGTTTCATATGATGTTGTAATAACACCATACTCTAGATGCCTTCCCTACACTAAGTTAGACATATCGAGTATAGGGCTTTTATGAGGAATACGTCCATATGTAATAACCAACATTTGATTGTCATTTTCCAACCTTAAAATAATAATGTTATATAACTCCTTTTTGTATCTCTTCTTAGTTAAGACCTTGATTTATGCTTTCTTTACATAAACACCTTAAAGGTAAATATATAATATTTATACCCATTTTTAAAACTGAGTGGAGGAGGTTCTATAAAGCTTATAATTATATGTTTATTCCAATGTTTTTTTAGATATTCTATTCTATTTTTGGCATTATTTGTATTTTAATTCATTTAGGATATCTTTTGTAAAATGGAAGTTGATTTGGTATAGGATTCTACTATTAGGAATTTGATTTGATATAAGATTATACTATCATAGAATATGTAGAATTTTGAAAGTTAAGATATTCGTGGATGGAATGAATCCTAAAAAAATAAAGAATCCTAAAGGAAGAAGGACTTGTTGTATATCAATAAGCAATCTATGGTGTGAAAAACATTTGTGGACTTTTGGATGCTGTGTTTGGGGTGCTTTTAGATATCAATTACAAAGTTCTGCCAACAGATTTTTGTTTGAAGATGCTCCATAATTATGTTTTAATGTTGCTGCACGTATAAGAGAGTGTTCATTGACTCAAGTGAGTGTTGTTTCTTTTATTCTTGATTTAATCATTTGATATATTCTTTTGTTTTTTTCATTCTGCATGAGTTGGTTATGGTATTGGGTGTAAGATACTTTCACGGGGTGAGTAAAAGTGGATAGCTTCAGGGAGTAAGTGATGTCTTCTCTATTAAAACCTTGTATAAGTTGATCGAGTCCTAATTTTTATATCCCTCAATTACCACAAGTGCACAGGTCGTGAATTATAGTAATTGAAGTGTCAATCTCACGCGGACGATGAACTAATCTAATTCTAGGGTGTTTATGGCTTAGAGAAATAACAAAAATATAAACACGAGAATTTGATTGCAGGAATTCAACTCAAGAAATTAACAAAAAACAAGAATTAAAATTGAGTAAAACAAAGGGTCACTATGGAAATTAATCAAGAGAAATTACCAAGTTATGAGAGAGGGGATTCTACCTATCATTGATGTTAACCTAGCTAATTATGTGTTATCGGGGTGTCGGTTCTAGACTATTGTAGGGGGAATTACTCTCTCTCAAATTATAATCCCGCTCCCAAAATCATTAACCCTAATTAAATTATGGAATTTGCAATCTCTTAATTAACAAAAAACCCATAATTAAAATTAGATCAGAAGCTTTTTACTAAACTATCGGGTCTCACGTGGGATCTTTCTCCGCACAAAAACCAATATGACTAATTACTTGGTCTATTGGATTACCTAACTCTTGTTTACCCAATCCATTCAATTTTATCCAGCTCACCCTCTCAGTTTGTTACCAAAATATGTAAAAATCGAAGTTAATCACAACACACAATCAATAAAACACACAATCGACTATATTGACATTAAATCAAAGTAAAATCTCGAAGAGTTAGAACATCGTCAACAATCCAAAACTCATCTTCAACAATCCATTTCAATCTTACACATTAGATGGAAAAAAATGAAATAGAAAGGAAATAGAACTTAGATCGGACAATCCAGGAAGACAACAACATAGGGAGATTACCTAATCCAAGAAGCAGCAGCGTTAGGACCCGTTTCTTCTTCCTCTTCTTCTTCTCTCTCTCTTATTTTCTCTCTCTCTTGAACTTTCCAAAAATGGCAGAATGTAGAAGCTCTATAGGGTTACATCATTAAGTCTTATATAGTATTTCCAATTAGGGCAACCTAGGGTCTTTTTTTAGTTTGAAAGGTCCAAAAATCTCTCGAAAACTCAAGTAAGGACTATGTCTGCATATTTGTCCACAGGCCATGATCGTGGCCCTTAGTGGCATGATTGTGGCTAGAAGTTTTTGCTTCTGTCACGATAGTGGTTCCCTATACCGACTTCTGTCACGATAGTGGCATATTCCCGATGATCGTGACTCCTTGCTCTTGCTTATGTCAGGATCATGGCATATTTACCACAATTGTAGCCCTAAGTTAATTCTCGGGTCTTCTTTGAATCTCCTCTAATTGCCCTGAAACACTAACAAACACATAAAGGCACCTCTTAAATATAAAATTGAAGCTCAACATCATGTTCAAACTCATAAAGCACTTAAAAACACAAATATTTACTAACTAACACAATTCTAACCTAAACAAGCACTAAACAATCAAATTAACAACTAAACACACACTAAACTATCCATAAAAACACGATCTAATCTACGTCTATCAACATCCAACACTTAAACATTTGCTTGTCTTAAAACAAACAAAAACAAAAAAAACAAACATCAACAACCAAAACACAAAACACGCAAATTTGATAAATAGGCAATAGAATTATACTTAATGAAATGAATTTAACTTTGAACACAATCCCTCAAGTTGTTCTAACTTATTGACTTTTGAAATTTATATCAGAGTACCTTAGAGTAAATATACAAACTAATCAAAATTTTAATCTTAAGTTCGCCCCTATCACTTGCACACACACATTGATAATTATTTGGTCAAATCAAAAGTGTAGTTATTTCTAAGTAGGTTTTCGTGAAAAATCATGCTACTAAAAAGTTTAGTAGGTTTTTATTTGAAAACATTCCTTTTATTGATTTTTACGAATATTAACTTAGTCTTTTTATGCGGAGGCAAACATTTGTAATGAATGTCGATTTGATTACTCACTTAGGTCATATTGTTATTAAGCAGCTTAGTTGGAACGTCATTATAGCCTTTTGACGCAAAGAAATATATTTGTGATGTATGTAAATCTGGTTACTCAAATACATCACATTCTTAACTGGCTACTGGCTCTATTCATAACCCGAAGGCCAACAGAATAGTTATTTCATTAAAAATTATACACTTTTTAAAACACATTATTTTGCCTTCCTTATTGCTTTTATTAATCATTCTCATGAAAATATACTAGCACTTCTATTTATTTGATTGGCCTAAAATTATAAATGGATATGGAAACTTCCTAGGGTGAATAGACTAACATTGTAACCCAATTAACTAGCATATTTAGCCCTATGTAACTTAGGTCATTAATTTCACAAGCTAATGAATCTTAGCAACCTAAATGACTATGTCTAAGGTTAATTCTATCCTGTTTAGTCCTAGCCATTGACACATTCACACGAATCACATCATACAAACCTAAACAAACTATCACACAATATGAAAAATTCTCACTCTAAGTAAAAATACACAACCCTCCCCACACTTGAACAGGACATTGTCCTTAATGTGAGAAGGATACATACAAACACATAAAGTAGGAAATAACATAACATAAACTAATCATGAAAATATAAACAAGACATAAAGATAAAATTAAAAAGAGAATGGGTTAGAACATGACCATCATGGTGTTTACGGTGGTGATGTTGATGGTGTTAGAGACCAAATTCGCTTGCCACTGAGATTGCTTTCCTATCTTATACTTGATTCAAAGAGAGAAAGAGAGCTACTAATCGTCAACCATTCCAAATCATGAAAATTTATTTGTCCGAATTTAAAAACAAATCTAACTACACACAATTTAACTCTAACCACTAAAAGTGTTAATTTATGGTCATTAGCTTGACCTTACAACTTTGGAAACTCAATCGGGATCAATTATGAGTGACTTGCTTCCACCGTTCTTATTAAACATCAACTTTATAGCTTATAGATAAGCTACATGTAGGAAGATGGTGAAAAGTACATAGTCTATCAAAGTAAGGAAACCTAATATGCCTAGTAATGTCTTTTTCAAAGAAAAAATATTAAAAAAATAGGGAATAACAAAACTCCCTGAATCTTCTATCGAATTAAAAATTTTGTTTGATAAGAAGGTGAAATGTTCATTTTCTTCCTCAATCACCTTCGTCTCCTCTACTTTTTCCTCTTCACAAATAGAGACATCTATATCTTTTCAAACCTTTACTGCCGCTGTCATATGTTCATCCTGCTCTTGATCCTTTAAAGATTCAACTGCATTAATTTGCAAGAATGGTATGCTTAATGGGTAAGGTGGAGGAGGAACATAAGAAGGTTCCTTATTCTTTTCTTCATCCTTTGTATGCTTTTCTTGGTCTTATATAAAGTGGGTTTTAGTTTGTCTATCCATTGGTTCTCTTAACTCTTTCCCACTCCTAAGTGTGTTAGTCTTACATTGCTCTTTTGAATTTATTTTCATATTGCAAAGACAGTTTCCATACTTTTCTTACAAAATTCCTTAGAAAGTTTGGCCATTCGAACCTCTAGGTTATGAATAGAAGAGACATGATCTTTCGTTACTTGCTCAAACTCCTCTTCGAATCTCTTATGGGCTTATTCCATGTTCATAAATTTATCCATGATCTGATCCAATTTAGAATCCCATGAACTGGACTCATCTAACTGAAATCCTGATAGGTCTTGATGTCCCAAGTGACTCCTTATACTGTCAGACCAACATAAATTTGGGTGGTTCTGCCACCCCAAATTGTACATGTTCCAATAAAAATGATGACTTCCTTCACCAAATTGTTCCTCATTGAAGTCCGCAAGGGTCCTTTTATTCATATAATGTATTTCCTCCATCATTTAACCTTTTGAACTCCTCATATTTCCTAGTGAGGTCCAAATTGATATGTCTTCTACTTTGCACCGAAATTTTCTTATCTCGCTCTTTTTTTCCTTAGAATAAAATAATTATACTAATCCTACAACTCCCCAACAAAATTTTCTTATCTCGCTTTTTTTTTCCTTAGACTAAAATAATTATACTAATCCTACAACTCCCTAACAATGACACCAAAAACTTGATCGAGGTGTCGAGTTTTACAATTTATATCCCTCAATTACGGCAAGTGCACAAGTCATAAATTGTAGTGATTGAAAGGTCGATCGCACGAGGAGGGTGAACTAATCTAATTCTAGGGTGTCTAAGGCTCAGAGAAATAACAAGAATATAAACACAAGAATTTGATTGCAGGAATTCAACTCAAGAAATTAACATAAAGCAAGAATTAAAATTGAGCAACACAAAGGGTCACTATGGAAACTAATCAAGAGAAATTACGAAGTTAGAGAGAGGGGATTCTACCTATCATTAATGATAACCTAACTAATTATGTGTTAACGGGATGTCAGTTTTAGACTATCGTAGGGGGAATTACTCTCTCTCAAGTTATAATCTTGTGCCCTAAATCATTAGCCCTAATTAAATTATGGAATTTGCAATCTCTCAATTATCAATGACCCATAATTAAAATTGGATTGGAAGCTCTGTACTAAACTACTGGGTCTCATACGGGATCTCTCTCTATACAAAAATCGATATGATTAACTAAGTAGTCTATTGGATCGCCTAACTCTTGTTAACCCAATCCTAACAGTTTTATCTTGCTCACCCTCTCGTTTTGTTACCTAAATATGTGAAAATTGAAGTTAATCAAAACATCCAATTAATAAAACACAAAATCGACTATATTGACATTAAATTAAAGTAAAATCTTGAAGAAAGAGTTAGAACATCATCAACAATCCAAACCCATCATCATACAATCCATTTCAATCTTATACAATCAATGAACAAAAATGAAATGGAAAGGAAATAGAACTTGGATTGGACAATCCAAGAAGGCAGTAGCATCGAGAGAGCACTTAATATATGAAGCAGTAGCATCGAGACCCATTACTTCTTCCTCTTTTTCTTCTCTCTCTCTCTCTTATTTCCTCTCTCTTGAACTTTCCAAAAGTGGTAGAATGTAGAAGCTCCACTAGGGTTTCATCATTAAGTATTATGTAGTATTTCTAATTGGGGCAACCATGGGGTCTTTTTCAAGTCCAAAACGTCCAAAAAATCTCTTAAAAACTCAAGTCAGGACTGCTGTCAACATATTTGTCAATCGTGGCTGCTTGCCCCAGCTTTTGTCATGATCGTGGCATGTTCCCTAGGATCGTGGCTCCTTGCTCTTGGTTCTATCATGATCAGGACATATTTCCCGAGTCTTCTCCTAATCTCCTCCAATTGCTCTAAAACACTAACAAACACATCAAAGCACCTTATAAATATAAAATTGAAGCTCAACATCATGTTCCACCCCACAAAACACTTAGAACACAAATATTTACTAACATAATTATAACCTAAACACGCACTAAACAATCAAATTAACAACTAAATGCACACTAAACTACCCACAAAAACATAATGCAATCTACAGATATCATAAGTCTATTGTACTACTATAAAAGTTAACTAATCTGGGTGACCGTGCATGTTGAACTGTGTTAACAAATTTCTTGCGTTCTGTGTTTGGGATTTATTTACTGCACGCTTAATCTGTTTTCTTGAAAAAGAATTTTGAAAGTTGGAATTACTTGCCTAGTTGCTTTATGAGAATAAACCATAAATTTCAATTAGAAGTAATCGTGATAGAATAGACATTTTGCAAAATTTTGACCTTTGGTTTTTTCAATTGGTATCAGAGCTTGGTTCACCTAATCAAAACTTAGTGTGTCAAGTTGGTGTAGATTAGTGATCCACACTTATGGCTAGAAGGGGTGTCAATCACTAGGTCACCTTTACTAGATGGCTTTAACTATCCTGCTTGGACGTCAAGAATGGAAGTGTTTATTCAAGCACAAGGGACTAAAGCCTAGACTTCTATGTTGAAAGGCTATACTTATCCTATGATAACCACTGAAAAGAATGAAGCGGTACCTAAAGATCTATCTAAGTAGACAAAACCTGAAGAAGAGAGAGCGCCTGGTAACTCTCTAGCAATACTTGCAATTTTTATTACTGTAGATGAAGGACTTTTTAGTATGGTATCAATGTGTGAATCAACAAAAGAAACTTGGGATACATTACAAATCATATATAAAGGATCACAATTGGTGATATCATCAAAACTTCAAATGTTGGCTACTAGATTTAAAGAGTTTAAAATGAAGGAAAGTGAAACTAATGGAGACTTTCATGAGCAGTTGCATGATATTGCCAATCAAGCACATCAACTTGGTAAGAACAACTCAAATATGGAACTTTTAAGAAAACCTTAAGATCGTTGCCTCTTAAATTCATATTGAAGTTTGCAGCTATTGAAGAAGCTCATGAAATTAATAAGTTATCTTTGGATAAGGTTGATCGCCTAAGATTACACACGCTAAGTTTTACTATTTATAACCTCAATAAATTCTGCAAGCGTACGGGTTATTCGTGTAGTACCTAAGGTGTCGATCCCACGAGGAATGGAACTAGCCCTAAAATCTAGCAAAAACTAAGTTCGTAATTCCTATATTAACAACTACTACAAAAATTAAAATCAATCAAGAACAAAATATGAGAAATTAAAGCACCAACAGAATGAACAAAAGCCAACTCACAAAAATAATCCGAATCTCAACCTAGAAGTGACCAATTGAGAGAAAGGGGTAATTTATTCAAAATTAAAGAAAATCTACCCAATTATGAAATTTTCAATTTAACGACCCTAGACGATCCTAGGGTGAATTACTTTCTCTCAGGTTATAATTCTTAACCCTAATTAATAATTCCGAATTCAATTATGGAAATTGCGATATCTACAATAGGTCCAAAACTTAAATTAGTTTTAACGTTGTCTATTAACCTATCAGGAATCTACGCTCGATCTCTCGTTACACGACTCTACTGGTTTGATTCAGTTCTCTACGTATAGATTTACCTAACTCTCGTTAACCTAAGTCAATGATTTTCACTGGTTCACCCTTTTAATTTATTGCCAAGTTATGAAGGATCAAACTGAATCACAATTAAATTGAATAAAACACAATCAAATCAATTTTATTAATCTTAAGAACAAAAACCCAAAGGTGTGTTTAGATTTAAACACACATCAAGGTACCTAAAAAATATACAATTTAAGCTCAAAGATTCAAACTACCCCATAAAAACACTTAATCTAATTAAACCCTAAATACACACTCAACACTTAATTTAACACAAAATGTATAACAAATTAAACCCTAAAATAACATACATAACAATACTATCAACATCTCCATACTTAAACATTTGCTTGTCCTCAAGCAAATGAAACAATAGCACCTAAAAAAAACAAACACACCATGCAATCATGTGACAATGGCTCTAATCTTCATGAACTAAATTTAATCTTGGACACGCTCATTCGAATAACTTCAAATCATTAACATGCAAAATATGTGTCTGGGGCTTCGAACTAAATATACAACTAACTTAAGACCAAGTGTCAACCTATTGACCCATCTCAATTATTCACACAGATTAATAATTTTTTGATCCCTCAGATTTGGTAACTGTTCCTAGGTATAGTTCCATAAAACTTCAAGTCTAATACAAGTCTGGTAGGTTTTTATTTAAATCACACAAAAAATTTCACTTGGGACTTAACGTTTTACTCGGAGGAAAACATTTGTGATGAATATCGATCTGGTTACTTGGCTAAGTCGTTAATTAACAGCTCAATTTAAACATCATTATAGCTTTTTTACTTGAAGGTAACACACATTTGTGATGCGTGTTGATCCGGCTATTCAGCTACATCACGTTTTCAACTGGCTACTAGCTCTATTCATAACTCGAAGGTCAGTGGAATAGTGATTATTGAACACTTATTAAACCCTTTTTTTAATTGCCTACCTTGTTGCTTTTAGCTATTCGTTTCCATGAAAAATACTAGTTG
Organism: Erythroxylum baracoense; assembly: GCA_025629805.1. NCBI lineage: Eukaryota > Viridiplantae > Streptophyta > Magnoliopsida > Malpighiales > Erythroxylaceae > Erythroxylum > Erythroxylum baracoense. The sequence goes on along the minus strand of JAOTAY010000189.1, from coordinate 8,046,048 downwards.
AGCTACTTAACCTAAAAGGCCTCAAATTATAAATGAATATGACAATCTATAGGGTATTAAAGTTACACGAAGTCCTAATTAGGCTATATATTTATCCCAAAGGCCCCCTTATTCACTAATTTCGCAGGCCAATGATTGTTCACAACCTAATAGACTATGTCCAAATTTTAAAAAAATTCACTCAATTTAAGCCATTGATGCATTCACACACTTCACACCATGCAACCTAATATTATCATACAGTATGAAAAATTCACATCCAAAAGAGAAAACGTAGAATCCCTCCCTACCCTTGAACAACACATTGTCCTCAATGTGAGAAGGAAACACACATGACAAATACATAAACGAAATATGAAAACAGAAATGAAAATAACGAAGAACAGATAAAATTAACAAAATAGAAATAAAAAGAAAATTTAAAAATAAAAATATACAACACAAAACAAAATAGAAATGGAGAAAAAATTATGGGTTAGATTTGGATCTTAAGGAGATGGAGGTGGTGATGGTGTAGGAGGTGGTAATTGAACACCCTGAGCTTCGAAATATAGATGGAGTCAGTGGATCTCTCGACTCTGGTGTCTTTGTGTATGCACCACTTCCTTTAATGTTCTGTTGGTTTTGGATATCGTATCCAAAATCGTTACGTAGCGTTGGTCCTCATCTTCCTCTTCTTCTGATTCCTTACTCGTTGATGCTCCCTGTACTTGCCTAGGTGGTGCGGAGCTCGAGCTTGCCTGAACTGTCCTAGTCTACACATGTTTCTTTTCATTTATTTCCCGCAAACTCATGTTGGTGGAGTTAATGATTTCTGGATAAAATAGATGATGGTGGTCAAGTAACTCGGGCAAATGCACTGTTAACCCCCTCTGATCCACACCAAAATTCTCTACAATGGCAAACACCAGGTACCCCATTCCAAAATGGTTGCTCTACTTTTGCGGAACTGTAGCAAGAACATTCAGTACATGTGTGGTTGTACATATTGGAATACTATGTTCCACGCACCACAGTATGAATAGTTCCTTGGTTGAACACTTATTGGTCTCTTATTTGTCAAAGACCAGTGGACACATAAATTTGTGCAGCAGCAAGTGTTCATAGGACTGGATAATATTGTTGTGGGCATTTTTATCATAAAAACACTCAGTGTCAGTTAGCTCATACTAGTATTGGGAGGGATGGAAGTGATCATGTTGGTCGACAATGGTGGATTCGGGGAATCCATATATGTCACGCATAACCTATACCGTTAACTCATCAGCTCACCCCATTAATCTAAACCATAATTCCTTAGTGTTCTTGGGGTCAAAGGTTAGAGACGTGAAGAATTCTAGGGTAAGCTCTTCATAAACAGGAAATTGGAATCTAATAAATTGACCCATTAGATCCTCTCTGTTAAGTTTTCTATTCGCTCACGCACTTCTATTCTATCCAATGTATCAAAATCAAAATATTTAGGCACAAAAATTTGCCTAGAACAAAGGGAATGGAAACAAATACCTTCTTCCTCGGTGTAAATAGGAAATGAAGCTCCAAATTTTGTTGTTTGGATCTGTCTCCCTCGTCCCAAGACTTGTTGTGCTCCATGAGGCTCCCGTCGGGCAGTTTGCTTGATACGAGGCATGTTTGGGTTGAATTTGGAAAATTTTAAAGATTGCAAAAATTCTAGAGAGAAGTGAGATGTTTGAATGCTTAAATTCTAGAAAGAGAATGAAAAAATGAAAAAATAGGTGAAAGTTAAGTAATAATTGAATAAATAGGTGGTAAAAAGGGTAAAATGGTAAAGTTGTTACTTAAAATTTGCATCCTCCCCTTTTTGTACATAGTAGTAGGCCACGATCGTGGCATGCGGCATACCACAGCAGGAAATCCTAATCGCAAGCCACAATTGTGACCTGACAGGTCACAGTCATGACCAGTGCCTATATCCTGACACTAAGACCTCTTTCTTCCAATTCTTTTCCACTCAATTCATAATTCTTCTTCACTCCTCTTAATAAGCTTATGTACTCTTCTCATGATTCTGAAATCCTAAGAATAAACCTAACTACGAAATTCAACTAATCTAACAAAATTAAAAAAATAACTAATTTTTCCATAGGTTGCCTCCTATGTAATGCTTCTTTTTATATCAGTAGCTTGACGTTCCTTTAAGATCATAGTGGTTAGAATGAAGAATTTAAGGGTAGCGTCGTTATTAATCTCAAAGGCTGAATATTTGCTACCATTTTGTAACTACCACCTTCCTTGGAATTTTCTTTGCCTCACCTTCTCCTTCGCGAGCGCTTTTTATTAAAAGCATTTACAAGATTCTCAATGTCTTCCCATTCTCCTTTAGGTTCAGGTTTGTTGCGATCCACTGGAGTTTAAGGAGCTTCGTAATATCTAACAATCACCTTGAATGTCGGTTTCTTCTTCCCTACTCGTTGAGTTAGTTTGCCCCTATCCATATTAATCATTGAGTGTGCAGGTTTTTGACTATCGAAAAAGAGGCCTTTTGTAAAAGGCACTAAACATGCAAGAAAATGCTCTCTTTTTTAAAGACTAGGAGTGAATTCAACTATAGCAGAGTAGCAAATCCCTTATTATCTCCTCCTTCTGGTAACAGGAATCTGTCTAACCTCTATCAGTCATCTAGAAAAGGTCATCCATTGCTTCTTCGATTGACTTTTATTCAATATCCCATTCCTACTGTATTGCTTTAGCTAACGATAAACGGTTGTGTCTCGTATTGTATCGGTCTAATGGTCGTCTAAGAATCATCGTAGTATCCTCCTCTTCATTGATATCCAAAATATAGAAATCTGTGGTAAAGATAAAATTACCGACCTTGACCGGAACATCTTGTATAATTCCTATCGGTCTAAGTGAAGTCCTATCGGCCATCTTAAACAAAAGCTTTGTGGGCGTTAACTCTCGTAACCTCAATTTAAGACTGAGAGTGTAGGGCATCGTATTTCTACTTGCGTCTAAGTCTATGAATGCCTGATCTATGATGATTTTGATGATACTACAGGGGATGAAAAAGTCCCCTGGATCATCCTTCTTCACTATGTTAGGGGTGTCTTCTAATATTTGCTCCTTCCCCTTCTCTGTGATGGACTCTTGTAATTTCAGTTCAGATTGTATTCGTTCCGTCACTTCCTTGACTTTGTTTAGCTTGATTTCTTGTAACATTCCTACTCCTCTCCTAGCATATAATTCCTTCTGACTAAAAAATTGGTGCGGGAATACCCGTCAAGTTACTATCAATTTGCTCACAGTCTCGCTTGGAAGATCGTCTTTGACTACTTGACCTCCTCTTTTGTCTACCTCTTCTAGCTCCTCGTTCTGAGTCTAGCTTATAACCATGATACGCTCCTTCAAGTTTGACTCAGTGTTGCTTGGAAGAGTTCCAGTATTCCAAGTTGACATTGCTTTTGCGAGTTGCCCCACTTGGACTTCTAAATTGTGGATAGATGAAGCATGATTCTTTGTGACTTACTCAAATTTACTCTCGAGCCTCCTATGTGCTTCCTCCATTCCTCCTATTTTTTCTAAAATTCTGTTCAATTTTGAATCCATCGAGCTTGTTTTATCCTATTGGAAGCTTGATTATCCTTGGGCTCTAATTACTTTCTATTGTTGTTGTTAAACCAGGAGAAGTTTTGGTGATTCTTCCACCTAGGGTTATATGTGATGAACTAGGGATTATTACCCCCTCCACATCCAAATTGAGCTCCCATGTAATGAAATTGGTTTAGGTTGACTTCTCTCATTAAAAAGCAGTCCACCGTATCATGATCCAACTTGCCGCATAGCTCGCATTTCAATTGAGCGGCCTTTACCGTAGTTAAGGATGAAGTCTTCATATTACTGAGTTTTCTCATCAAGTTGTCGATATTAGCTTGCATCTCCATCATCTGATCGACAGTGATAACTCCCTTCAGCTCCTTCAAGTTAGTAGGTTGCCTCCTACATTTGCTAGCCCATAAGGAGCTATTGCTGGTCATCTCCTCTAATAATTCCTCTGCTTCATTGACAGTCTTTCTCATTAAAGATCCTCTCGACGTCGCATCAATGGTGCCTCTATTTTTTGGGTTTATTCCATTATAAAATGTCTGCAGCAGAAACTCCTTGGGTAAGTTGTGGTGTAGGCATCTCCTCTACAGATCCTTGTAACGCTCCCACGCTTCATAAATAGACTCCTCATCACCTTATTGGAAATTTGTAATTTCCTTAATAATTTTGGTGGTATTTGTTAGTAGGAAGTATTTATCCAGGAAAGCATGCACTAGCTGGTCCCATGTCGTAATGTTGGTGGGTCTCAGTGAGTGATACCAAGCCTTCGCTCTATCCCTAAGCATAAAAGGAAGCAACCTAATTCTTACTGCATCTTTCGACATCTGATGATACTAGAAAGTATCACAAATCTCTAGAAAACTCACGATGTGAGCATTTGGGTCTTCATTTACAAGTCCATAGAATTGGAAGTTCTGTTGAAGCATGTTCGGGAGGGTTGGCTTGATTTCAAAGGTAACCGCTTGAATAGGCAGTCTAGCCACTCCTTGGTTCGCAGGATTAAACCCTGGCCTCATAAAATCTATGAGGGGTCCTCTGTTGTTGCCTACCATGGTTGACTTCTTGATCCATATTTCTTTGGAACTCCTCGGCCATTTGTGCTCCCTTGAACTCTTCTTCTTCTTCTCACCGAGCTTTCCTAAGGGTTCGTTCTAAACGTGTTATATCTAAATCTAAAGTCTCAATTGCACGAATCAAACCCCTCGTGACTCTTATGTTCATGCAAGAGCACGATTCCTAAGTAAAACTAACCAAAAACTAAAACAAAAATTAAAGACTATCCTAATGCCTTAAACTATAGAACTAATTGCCTTCCTCAGCAATGACGCCAAAAACTTGATCGCCTAAGGTTACACGCGCTAATTTTTACTATTTATAACCTCTATAAATTCTGTAAGCATACGGTCATTCGCGTAGTACCTAAGATGTCGATCCCACGAGGAAGGGAACTAGTCCTAAAATCTAGTGATAGTTAAGTTCGCAATTCCTAAATTAACAACTACTGCAGAAATTAAAATCAATCAAGAATCAAATATAAGAAATTAAAGCACCAACAGAATGAACAAAAGACAACTCACACAAATAATCCAAATTTCAACCTAAAAATGACCAATTAAGAGAAAGGGGTAATTTATTCGAAATTAAACAAAATCTACCCAATTATGAAATTTCCAATTTAACAAGCCTAGGCGATCCTAGGGTAAATTACTCTCTCTTGAGTTATAATTCTTAACCCTAATTAATAATCCCTAATTTAAATTAAGGAAATTGTAATCTCTCAATCCGTAATTGGTCCAAAACCTAAATTAGTTCTAATGTTGTCTATTAACCTACTGGGAAATTATGCTCGATCTGTTGTTACACGACTCTACCGGTTTGATCCAATTCTTTACTTATCAATTTACCTAACTCTCATTAAACTAAATCAATGATTTTTTCCATTCACCCTCTCAGTTTATTGCCAAGTTACGAAGAATCAAATTGAATAACAATTAAATCTAACAAAACACAATCAAAACAATTTTATTAATCTCAATAATAAAATCCCAAAAGTGAGTTTAGACAGAAAAATCAACACTCAACAACAATATTTCTAATCAATCTCTAAATTTCATACATCAATGAAATCGAAATAAAAATTAGAAAATACTATCGGAATGGATCTCAAAGGTCACGACTGCGAGAAATCACCTGTTCCAAGAAGTACGTCTCATCAAACATATCTCCGTGTCTCTCTTCCTTCGTCTCCTTCCGCGATGGCTTGATCTCTATTCCGTTCTCTCTGGGATTTTACACAAAATCTCTCTTTTGTGTAGTTCTCTCGGCTCTCTAATGACTATTGGCAGTTGTTCCATCAAGTTCTATTTATTCTGTTGAGGCTCTAGGTCAAACTCGGGGTTAAAACGGTCCAAACAATTACTCAAATTTTAAGTTTTCGTATCAACCCGAAGCAGGGCACGATCGTGGCACTGACACTTTTTCGTGGTTGGCACTTTTTCCTTTCTGTTGCGATCATGGCCTGAAGTGCACGATCGTGGCTTGACTTGATGCTCTCTGTCACGATCGTGGCTCTTGGTGCATGATCGTTGCCTGGTTGCCTTTGACTCTTCCTCTTCTATCAAAACCATGGGCACTGTACATGATCGTGGCCTATGTCTTTTAGCCCAAAACTCTTCATATCTTCACCGTTCTTCCCTGTTTACCTTACAACACTAGCACACATATTAAGGTACTTCAAAAATATACAATTTAAGCTCAAAGATTCAAACTAACCCATAAAAGCACTCAAACATAAAAACTAATCTAATTAAACCCTAAATGCACACTCAACACTCAATTTAACATAGAATGTATAACAAATTAAACCTTAAAATATCATACAAAACACTACTATCAAAGGTAATTGGAATTCTCATAAACTTTGAGATGAACCTGTTGAGCAACAAGCATGAGAAGAATAAAGGATTGACGCTTCAAGTCATAGTTTCTAAACTTGTGTATGATTCAGGAGATGATTCCGATGAAAATTAAGATCTGGTAGTGCTAACAAGAAATTTTAGCAAGTGGCTGAAGAAGGTGAAGAAACATAGACATGAGTTCAGGAAGAATGGTGGGATTTCATCTAATAATAACTTCAAACAGTAATTAAAAGCTCAAAAAGGTAAAAAGAAGGCAAAGAAGATATGATGTTATGAGTGTCAAAGTTTAGGGCATATGTAAGCAAAGTGTGCTAAAGTCTTAAAACGAGAAAAAGGGAAGTCTTACACCAACATTTGGAATGAAAACAAATATGAAAGTGAGTATGGCAATGAAAAAGAAATTGTGAGTCATCATGCTACGTTAGTTGCTTTATATGAAGAAAGTCTAGTTGCTTGCTTAAATTGAAGATGCATATAAAGATTTTTTAGTATTTAACTTTAATTCTGATAATGACTACAATGATAGTGACTCATAATTCATAAAGGAAGATATCTACAAGGCCTATGAACTAATGTATAGCAAATAGGTGAATACGTGAAAACAAAATGAGAAGTTAAAAAGGAAGAATTATACCATGAAACATGTTATTGAAGATCTGGAGACGAATTTATTGTCAACAAAGGATGAACTTGATGAAACTAAGGTAAAGCTAATCAATACAGAGAAAGGAATAAGAATGTTGAATGGCGGTATAAAGAAACTAGACGAACTATTGGAAATTGGAAAAAATAAAGGATTTTCCAGGTGATGGATATAATGGTGACTGCTCTCAGTTGAATAATGAGAAAAATGGTGAAGTTAGATTTGTCAAAGAAGTATGGAGAAATTTCAAAAAGAAGTAGAAAATTTGTGCCTACATGTCACTTTTGTGAGTTAAAATGTCACATAAAGCCAAAATGCTACAATATGTTACAAATGTTATTCCATAATGCTCAAAACAAAAAATCCAGACATTCTTGGAACAACTTTCAGTAGTAGAGATTACCAAATCATATTTAGGTTAGAAAGAGCCAACCATATGCACTTGTGGCTCTTAAATCCATGTGCACTATTTTTCACAATGAATGGTACTTCGATAGCAGGTGGTCAAGGAATATGACAAGTGAAAGAAGCTATTTGATGAATTATCAAAGCTGTATTGATGATCACGTTACATTTGGTGATGGAAAGAAAGTAGTAATGAATGGTAGAGGAACTTTTTGCGTGGATAGATTGCCTTATTTCGAAAATGTGCTTCAAGTAGATGGTTTAAAAACTAACTTGGTAAGTATTAATTAGCTTTATGATGATGGGTTGTTAACGAAGTTCACCAGTGATGAATGCAAGTTAATAAACCAACAAAGAGATTGTATATTAAGTGGAAGAAGATCGGTGGATAATTGCTACATATTGCAAGTTATTACTTCCTGCAATCTAGCCATTCATAATGATATGACTCTATGGAACCAAAAGCTTGGTTGCGCAAATTATGACCCCATTAATAAGTTGAGCAAATCAGAAGTAGTGAGAGGCTTACCTATGATGAACAAAGATGACAAGACTATTTGTAGCGCTTATCAAATGGGAAAATAGATGACCACATAAGAAGGTAAGAAATGTTACAACTTCTCGAGTATTGAAATTGATTCATATGGATTTGGTAGTCCTAACACAACATACTAGTATTGGAGGGATGAAGTATTTCATGACATGTGTTGATGACTACTCAAGATATACTTGGATAACTTTCTTAAAAGAATTAGATGCTTTTGGAGCGTTTAGAAACTTATGTGTGCAAATTACAAGTCAGAAAACATGGTAATTTTTTATTTCAATCAAGAGCTAATGGAGACTAAAGTTGCAGTTCTTTCTTATGTAACAACTGACAAGCAACTAATCGATATTTTTACCAATCCTCTTGACTCTATTAGGTTTGAACTTGTTCTTTAGGAACTAGTACTCTATGCTTTACAACTTTAAAACTTATTAAAATACCAAAAAAGGGGTATTTGGCAGAAAAGGGGAAAGGGTATTTTATCCTTTTATCCTTTTTTCTTTATTGTAGCCTCTGTCCTCTGCTTGTTTGGCTTCCTCCTGTGATCACTAGCTTCTTTTGGCATTGATTAGTCCCAGGGGGGATAGGAACTTGCTGGTATTTATAGTTTTATTGGTGATAATTGATTGTTGACTTGACATTGACCTTGAGTTTGACTTTGATTTTTTGATATCTTTTATCATGATCATTTATTTTACAGAGAGTTTTCTTTTCTCTTTTTCAATGGGAGATTTTGATGTTAAAAATAATGTCAAAAGGGGGAGATTGTTAAGAATATGTAGAATTTTGGAAGTTAAGATATTCGTGGAAGGAAGGAATCCTAAAAAAATAAAGAATCCTAAAGAAGGAAGGACTTGTTGTATATCAATAAGCAATCTATGGTGTGAAAAAAAATCTATCGAAACTTAACTACTGTGTTTAGGGTGCTTTCAGAGATCTATTACAAAGTCTCCATGATTATGTTTTAATGATGTTGCACACATAGGAGAGTGTTCATTGACTCAAGTGAGTGTATTTTCCTTTATTCTTGATTTAATCACTTCAGATATTCTTTTCTTCATTTCATTCTTGTTTTAAAATCCTCTGTTAAGGTTAGCATGAGTTGGTCATGCTATTAGATGAGAGATATTTTCACAGTGGTGAGTAAAAGTGGATGGCTTCAAGGAGTGACTGGTGTCAAGTCCGTAATGGCCTTGTATAAGTTTATTGTACTACCATAAAAGTTGCTTAATCTAGGTAAGGGCTCTGCAGACGTAGATCATGTGTACCAAACTGCATTAACAAATTTCTTTCATTCTGTGATTTTCATTTATTTGGTGCATGCTTAATTTGTTTGTTTACAAAAGAATTTTGGAAATTGCAATCGCTTGCCTAGTTGTTGTATGAGAATTAACTGTAAATTTTAGTTAGAAGCAACCTTGACAGAACAAAAATTTTACAGAGTTATCGGGCTTAGGGCTTCTTTGAGAAATATGACCATCTGTAATAATCAACATTTGATTTTCTTTTTTCCAACCTTAAAACAGTAATGTTAAGTGACTCCTTTTTACATCTCTTCTTAGTTAAAACATTGATTTATGTTTTCTTTCCATAAACACCTTAAAGGTAAAGATATAATATTTAGACCCATTTTTAAAATTAAATGGAGGAGGTTCTACAAAGCTTATAATTATAGGTTTATTCAGTGATATCATCATTTGATAAATCATAAAAAGTTAGAAAATGAACTATAATCAAATCACATGAACAATGAATTTTTGTAATACTTTCTTGATGAATTTCTTTATTCAAATAACTTGATAAAGACAAATCACAAATAAAATGATTATACATCCTTATTCGAAATCCTATAAAACTTTTCTTTTGGAGTTGTCAATCATGAACTGATCAAATATTTAGCTTATAGTAGTATCCATAAAGAAGAGAAAAGAAAACTTTAAGTTATAGAGAAAAAGATAAGAGTATTAGCTCATTGATGTCTTTTTTCCATTTTATAGAAAAAGAGTATAGTAACTCTTTCTAATTTAAATTAAATTAATAATTATAATTAAAGTCTATCTCAAATAAAATTAAAATTTAATATTAATAAAATTTAATATCTCATATTTGGTCATTAGAGCTTCTAAAACTTTGAAACTAAGTCCAACTTAATTTAAATTAATTATTGTCTCTTTAATTGCAGTTTATATGTAATCTACTAAGTCCTTAATATGTTAGTAATGATTATAAATTACAATTTAAATTAATAATTAGAACTAAATAAATTTAAAATCTTTTTAATTTATTTTTAATTCTCTAATTAAACAATTTATAAGCATATATTAAGATTGATGTATAAAATATGTCATGATCACCTAAATATTAGGAATTTCAAAGTATTTTGACTTAACCTATTTATGCATAATTGTAATGTATAATTTAATCATTTCGTCAACTAATGTTAACTAGTCCTAAAATCTAGCGGCAGCTAAGTTCGCAATTCCTAAATTAACAACTACTATAGAAATTAAAATCAATCAAGAATCAAATATAAGAAATTAAAGCACCAACAGAATGAACAAAAATCAACTCACACAAATAATTTGAATTTCAACCTATAAGTGACCAATTGAGAGAAAGGGGTAATTTATTAGAAATTAAAGAAAATATACCCAATTATCAAATACTATTTAGTATGGATTTAGGGTCTATGCTACTTAAATCCAATAAAATTTGTTATTTACTAATTAGTATTTGATTTATGATTGCTATTTGAAAACACTCTTTTCAAAGGTTGCTTGTTTCACTGGAGTTTTCTTTATTTATGAAAAGTGGTTTTGACTCTATTGATTGAGCTTCCACAGAAAGTGATTGGTGGGCATGGAAATTCTAATCACTCTAGCCAAAGAATTCCTTAAATTATTACTAATAAATAATTACTTTAAGGTCATTTATTGACTTACTCAATTATCTTCATATAGTTTATACTATATCAAAGTACTACCAATAAGCTACTTTGATTAGAATATGTTATAAGTAGTTTCAAAACATAGTATTTCTCATATAAGGTACCTTGATAATTTTAAGTCTACGGATCAATGACACATCAATCATAATGAAAAAATCCACATACCCATAAGTAATACTCCATTTGTAATCCTCATAATTAGGTCATTTTAGTAAACTTATTCTCTGATAAGTATCCACTTATTTGTTTAATTATATCCACATTTTTTATAAAATTGACTACTTCCTTTATAAGAAAGGAACACAAAATGTACTAATCTTTTTTTCTTTATTAATGTCTAATCTCAGTAAAGAAATGAATAAGAATAATTTATGAATAATACGTAAATTTAATATGATTCTTATAATTATGATCTTATCGAAATTTCATTTGTAAAATATATTTATTCCTTAGATTTTATCTTTTATTAGTTATAAAAAGGTAAATTAATAGATTAGAAGACATGAAAATGATAATGTTTATCTATATGGTGTGTTTTGCACCTAAACATTTATGAATCCTATTATACAAGTCATCACCTTTATGCCAGAATAATTCCACCAACCATTGGTACCATAATGAAACATTACAAATTATAGCATGAAAATCTTAAGTCAACTAGTCTAATACAACAGCTGACCACACAAGTAGGTGTGAACCTGTGGCATTTTTTAAATGCTTGTGTTTCATTATTTCTAAGGCTGGAATTAGTGATACAACCACTATTTTATCAATGACTACCAAAAGGCATGCCTATAATAAGAGCAGAATATGTCAAAGACCACACCATTTCCTCTTTGTCTTGTAACATATATAATTTCAACATTAACGACCTTACCTTAGTCTTAATTTTACGAGATCTAATTCTTGAGTTAGAAAGGGACCAAATCTGCCTTGCTTTAAAGTGTCCTTTTAGTTATATCATCAACTACAAGTACCTTATGAAATAAGGTAATCCCACTTTAGAGTTGATGAAGATGACTTTTAGTTTTTGCTCTCTTGCATACTACTTTACCTATAAACTATAAAGTTATTAAAAATACTAGCATAATTTTACTTAAAGGGGAGTCAAAATTTGAATTAATTAAAATTTTGAAAGCAGTAAGAGAATTAGTTAAATCAAAAGGTATAAAAAAACTTATATTGCGCTTTATAAATATTGAAGGCTAGTTTTGGTGATAATTAGCCCTCAAGTAAAGTTTAGGGAAGAACCTAATACCTCCCAACTCATCTAGTAACTCCTCTATTAAGGCAATTGGAAAGTCCTTCACAATGCATATCCAAAGGCATGTAATCAACACACATTCTATAAGATTTATCTATTTTTTCACTAATAGCGTGTTTGGTTAGTGTCTTCACGCATGAAGACAAAGGACAAGGACAGAATAGTTCTGTCTTTGGATGCGTTTGGTTGATGTACTCACTTATTCCTGTTCTATCTTCAAAGCATAAGGACAGAAAATTTGTGTACCTCCCAACTTTGTGGTACAAAAATTCTTGTCCTGGGGACAAAAACAACATACATAAATTAATGTCCAAAATACCCTCCCATACTCTGAAACCTAAAGCGCAGCGTCATTTTCTCATCTCTCTCGCAGCGTTCCTTCTTCCGAATAGCTCTCACTGTATGCATTGTCGTCCCTCTCTCGCACCGCTCCTGCTTCCCTATGGTTCGTCTCTTTGAAAGGTAAGTTTTTTTTCTGTTCATTTTGTCCCCTTCTATGCCTCTCGTTTCGCTGTCCATGTTTGATTCCTATGCATTTACTTTTGTGCTTTTGCTCTCTAGCTTGTGTCTTTATTGTTTTCTGTTCCTATGTCTCTCTCTTTTTGGGGTTGTTTGCAATTGGGGGTCTAATACTGTAATGGGGTTGTTTACATGTCTCTCGGCTGGGAGCTAATGCTGTAATGTCTCCTGCAATGAAACCCGAGCAATTTGGTTTTCTTGTTAGAGATTTTCCATCTGTTAAAGGAACAAGTTGATTCATATTTTAAGGACATCTATCCTCACTCATATTACCGGTCATTGATAGCTACAGATAACAAGGTATTCCTAGTATCTTCTTTTTAGAATCTAATTGCAATTGTTATTGTAAATGATAGACCTTGATGTTCTAGGTTTGAATGACACACAGCCTAGTTAATTTTGTTTGTTTGCTTACTTGTACATTGGAAATGCTATCCATTCTGATCTGGTTAAAACCAGGTCTATTTACTTACTCAATGAGCAACATTGATTGACAGATTAGGATTAGGTCCTTAATTAGTGTTATGAGCTTCTCCTCCAAAGCTTATTGTCTCTAGAATTGACATCCTCTCATCCTCAAAATTAGCTAAATACTCCTCCAAATATAAAAAACTGCATCAGGCGGAGTATTCTGTCCCTATAGAGACATCCCCTTTCCTATATATACATTGACTTCAAAGTTAACATTCATAGACATCAACAACAAAAATAACAATTTTTATGATTTGTTAAAGATTAAAGTGAATAAATTCCAAAGCTAAGACAGCTTGCTCAAAAGTTACCTCTTCAGTAACTTTAGGTAGGAATTGTAGCCACTTCTCTTCAAATTTCCCAAGCAAAGTTTTTGCCATTACATGAACATCACTTCTTTCTTTTTTGTATTTCATTGCATTCTTGAAAACTAACCACACATCAGCATATATCTCTCGGACAGTCTTATATCCAGTGCCATCCTTTTCCTCTATTTGATTTTTTATTGTACTGAAATCAATGGGCATGTCAATAACCTAGGCAGACACCATAAAATGCAATTTGTAACAGAAAATCAAATTCCAAGGTGCATATACAATTACTCGATCAATCAAAAAATCGGTCAAGAGAAACTCTGGGTATGGGATAATGTCCAAGTTCACAAACAACTAATGACATCAAACTGAATTTACAGAAATTTCCATACGTAAATTCACTTGTCAATACATGTCACAATATGCATAAGATAGGGACTTTGCCATACGTAAATTCACTTGTCTGTTACTTTTTACTCATCTCTAACTAGAATTGTTCAACCTCATCCCTTTTCTAAAGCTACATGTTTATAAATTAAAAACAAAACTAGTTGATGCACTTGAATCAGGAAACAACAGAAAAGAAGCAGTATATGTAAAGTAAGAATCAATGTAAAACTCCAAATGCTTAGGTTGAATTTCACACATGATAACTTATCTGCAGCCACCTGAAACCATGACAGTTTGATGACAAGATGGATCACTCATTAACACATTCACACCTTCCTTTATAACTGGTTCTTGCATTTCTTGTATATGGGAAATGCTATCTATTATGATATGGTTAAAACTAGATCAATTTACTTATAGGATTTAGTTTTTGAGTTAATAATAATAAGAAACACTGGACAGAACCGAACAGCACCATCTAGCTTTTCTGGTTCTTCCAAGTTCCATTTTTTTGACCTCAATCTGAGTGATTCGAGTAAGTTTTTTTCTCATTTTTTAGTCTTTTAATTCATCTTTACATACCCTTTTGCCGGATTGTGTTAAATTTGACATATTTTACTGCGGATTTGTTTATATAAATTTTGTTTTCAAATTCCCTATTGTTTGTTTGCTGAATTTAAGTCTCGAAAGATTCGAAGGATTAGAAAAAACCAAAGCTTGCTTTGGTTTTGGAGTTGTGAAATGATTAGAAGTTCCATTTGCTTTCTATGGTTTTCTGTAGATTTACTTTTTGTTAAGTTTCAGAGGCAAAGGTCAATTTTCATTACAAATGAATTCGTATGGAACCAAAACTTATTAGATTCTTTTATATAATACTAACACAACAGAATGACCTACAATCGCCATTTTTCAAGTAGATATTGGATTAACTCCCATTTTACATGCTTTAGTTCACGTGCAGTCATGTTTTGCAATAAGTGAAAAAAGAAGCAAATAGTTGAGGCATGTTTTAAACTAATCCTTATGCAAAAGTAAAAAACCTTTGCCAAGATTTTTATCTTTACCCCTAGCTTTGTAAATTAGAGCACAACAAAAGCATATTATCTCACAAATAAATTAATAATGCTGTTAGAACAAATGATTTAACTCCCCTCCTATTTTTACCTACCAAACTAACTTATCCGTCTTTCAACCATAGCCATACAAGTATGAAATTGCTATTTCACAATGAAGCCACCAAATAAAGGGCCATGCGTATGTATCCACATAATGATATTTGTTGCATTATTTGGAATATGTTCTTCTAATTTTACAATTTGATTTTTTGATATGATAAAACATTGGATTATAATAATCCTATCTTAGTCAAGGATTAAAAACATTTGAATATTTGAAAACTCTTAATCCCGATAATAAGAATCTCTGAAGATCAAAAATATTTTATACCCAAACCGTACCAGGAGAAATAATTGCTTATAAAATGCAACCAGTGTTCTGCAACTGTATGCATCGATTGTTCTTAGTTGTTGTTTGTTCTTGTATTATTGGTTGTGGCTTATTTATGATCATTAATTTTTCTCTCATTGCAGATAGTTGTTGGAAATAAAAATGGATAACAAGGATCGTGATCTATGTCTAAGTGTCTGACTTTGTTTGAGCTTTGGAATGGGCATTTGGATTTATGAGAATGATGATGTTGTTATGCTTGTATGTATATATAAAAAATTGCGTAGGATTGAAAATGCTAAAGGTAGTAGGGCATTGACAGTACCAACTAGGCAAGCCAATATAGATAGGATTTTGCATGAGGGTGATAGGAATAGCCAATAGGATTTAAGGATGGACTGTAATGCATTTACAATGTTATGTGAAATGCTTAAGGTCCATGGTGGGTTGACGAATAATGGCTATATGCCTATTGAAGAAAAAGTTTTAATCTTCCTAAGAATATTAGCACAAAATGAATCTAATAGAGTACTACAAGTTAGGTTTATGAGGTCAGGAGAAACAATAAGTAAG
>JAOTAY010000189.1:8000615-8011919 GCA_025629805.1 Erythroxylum baracoense | reverse complement strand
GTCATAATCACAATAGGCAGACATATGAAGCTTTACAATAAAAGATACATGAATTAAAGTTTAGTGATGAATGGGCATTTAATATCGATGTCTTATTCATCAAAATTGAGGGCAGTGATATTGATAAGTACAAATTATCCTATTTTATATTATTTATATAACACATTTGAATTAAATTGCTGCATTTTCTTATTAATTATTCAAGTTGTTTAATTTTATATTTTCTTGTAAGCTTGGTGGACTTAAAGAAAGGAGTCTAGAAGAAAATCTGACTCAAAATAAAACTCAGGCCAGAAAAAAAGTCCAAAAGTTAAAGCAAACAACCCACCAAAACAAAGAAGCAGCCCAGCACAAAGAACTAGAGGAAAAGTAGATGAAACAATAGGAGAAAAGGAAGCTCATTAGATGCCTCCAAACTGACACAATAGCAGGCAAGACAGAGCATCATGTAGTAGCCAAGACAAGCACCAAAAAGTAATAACAAAATACAAGATAAAAGACCAAAATGATGATAGCAAAAATAAGTAGCAGAGAAAAAGCCAAACTGTGTCAGCCAAGCAATGCAAAACGCAAACGTAGAGTCTGGGGAAGTAAAACGCAACGCATTAAGGAGAGCAAACAAAACGCAAAGCAGTCTAGAGGGAAGATAGGAACCAAAACACATCACCAAGTAGGGATGACAATGGGTCGGGTCGAGCTCGAGCCGTGCCAAGCCTAGCTGGGCTCTACCCATAGACTGGGTGGCCCGTGGTTGCATCCATGGCCTGACGGGTTATTGGTTAAGGCTGGCTGGGTCAGTCTGTCTATACTTTTTAAATTTTTTTTGACAAAACGACATTGTTTTGCATATTTCCATCAGAGCACGGACCAGGCTAGGTCAGGAAAGCCCTAGACTAAACCAAGCCTGTGGCTTGGTAAGGTCAAGACTGCCATCCCTGTCACCGAGAGGAAAATGCAGCATAGTAAAAAAGGAAATAAAATACAGCAGTAAAGAGAAAGCGCAAGATGCTAGTAGCTGGAAGATAAATGCATAAGCAACAAGCAACACAGAGGAAGACCACTAAAACACAACAACCAAAGGACAAAAATATCAACAATAGAACAAGTAGCATTGAGTGGAAGAAAGAGACTCACCCACCTGACATTATCTCCATCAAATCTCTTCAAAATGGAAGAGATAAGCAAAAACTCATCCCAATCCGTTTGAAATGGAAGAGATAAGAGGAAAATCATCAAATATCCAGCAATGTGCTGCTCTTGAAGATGTTTCAGAGGCTATAAAAATGGAGGAGCAATGGAGGGAAGGATGAGCAAGTAGTCCACACAAGAGTGACAACTCTAAAGAGGCTCTGCCATCCATACAAGTTGGATGCGGCTAGGAGTTGTGTGAAGGAGCGTCTGGGTTGATAGGGAATCAATTCCTACCCATTTTGAAATATTTTAAGGTTAGTGTAGGGATTTTTTTTTTCTTAAAAGGGTTGGTCCGGGGTTTAAAATTGGAACATTTCAATGAGTTTTTCTTGAAATCATTATTCCGTTTGTTTATAGTTTCCTATACTTAATTTGATTCTAATTGTTAATTTTAATTTAGAGATACATTTTGAATATTTGGATTATTAATTTTATGAATTCATTGACTTATTACTGATTTAATTTAATACTTATACAAGGTATGAATTCTTTGATTTATGATTCATGTTCTTTATATGATTAGAGATATCCTTGATTATATGAATGTGAGGCTTAAAGCATTAATTCATAATGCATTGTATGAGCTAGAATTTATTTGTTCTTCGAATAAATTATCGGGGGTTGGGTATTTCTTAGTTCATAATACGTTTTGAGTGGGATTGAGTTGGTTCGATTCTAAAAATTGAAGGGAGACAAGTAGAAGCTAGTTGGTTAGTTTTCTACGCTTATATCAAGCATTCATTTGCAAATATTACGTTAGATTTATGCTTTATTCTTTGTTTCCTAGATTTA
The DNA here is from genome assembly GCA_025629805.1 of Erythroxylum baracoense. Lineage (NCBI taxonomy): Eukaryota > Viridiplantae > Streptophyta > Magnoliopsida > Malpighiales > Erythroxylaceae > Erythroxylum > Erythroxylum baracoense. Next base: position 8,009,936 of record JAOTAY010000189.1, on the reverse strand, counting down.
ACTTTGATTTTTTTAAACTTTAAACACCCCCTTTTTGTATATAAGTATTAGTTTAGCTAATTTATAGGTTTCATTATTTTGAAATGTTTGGTTTTCAAAATTTTCCTAATTTCAGCTTATTAATAAAGTTAAACTTATATGTAAGGATAATTGGATGAAAATGGATAGCTTGGATGAAATCTTTATATGTGCTTCTCAACTCGAAAAAACATAGCTTAATGTATTGTGGATATTTCATATGAAAATGTTGATTAATATACATGGTGGCAAATATGAAAATTTTCTTTCAATGGTTTATTAGTTTATAGAAAGGTTGTTTTACTAATTGAATTATGAAAAAATATGTATCTTGATTGAATTAGATGTGTAAATGCTAAATTAGGATGTAATTGTTTCTTTTAAAAGTATTATGATAAATAAACTAAATTAGATAATTGACTTTCCTCTTGGGATTAACTCTTATTTTTTCTATACTAAGTTGATTAATAAATTCAAAATTAAAATAAGGATTTAATTTGTATAGGGCTAACGACACGCATCAAAATTTACCTTTTCTTGAAAAATATTTTCGTGCAAGTAAAACAAGATCTATTAGGAAAGAAATATGTTGAATTAGACAAAACGTGAATGAGTTACTATATAAATATTGGGACATATTTAAAAGATTATGTGTAGTTGCCTCAGTCAGGAGATTAGTGACCAATTCTTGATACAATATTTCTATGAGGCACTTTTACCACATGTTATGAGTATGATAGACAAAGTTACTGAAGGTGCATTAGTTGATAAAACTCCTACACAAGCTAGACAGTTAATCTCTAACATAACTGAAAATTCACAACAATTAAGAACTAAAAATGAGATTAATCAAATTAGGAGTGTTAGCAAAATAGATGTGCATGTCATTCGTGATCAACTAAATGAAAATTCTCAACAAGTAGCTTATTTGACTACTTTAGTGTTGAAACTTGTAGCTAGTGGTATTACCTAAGCTCCTGCTTGTTGAATTTGCACTAATCTTCCTCACGCTAATAATGCATGTCCTTCTATGCAAGTTCAAGATGTGAACGATGTGGATATTTATCTAGGATAATGAAGGTTGGAAATATCATCCAAACTTAAGATATGGACCTAGGATAAACACAACTAATTTTGTTAGTAACCAACATTACGACAAAAAGTGCTTTGAGTAGCAGATAAAAGCGTATCTGTAAATATAATTGTCATTATCTTTTTATTAAGGCAACAAAATTCATATCATTAGAAAAAGTGATGCTGTTATAAGTACAAGGCAATATAATTTTTTGATTAGGAAATAAAATAAAAAATGTTGCTTTAACTTTTGACTAAGGCAATACATTAGTTTCAAGATATAGCAACAATGTTAAATAGATATTGCAACACTTTAAGTCTTTTTAGGAAACAATGTTAAATAGACAAGGTAACAAAGTGAATTTTTTGGTAACAATTAAAGAAACAATTTATTCTTTCATTACCAATAATATTTAACGTAAAAGCAAACTCTTGTCATTATGTAAGCAACATCTATATTTACATTTAAAGGAATATATAGATATTAATGTACATCTTAATTCCATACGTACTATCAAATGTAAACAACCAAAACATTGCATTTATATATAATATATATTCCATAAGAACTTGAAAAATTCGACATTTATCATATTCAAAATACAAAAGCAAATTATATATGCTTTTAAGGTTATGAAATACAAAAGCAAATTCTAGAATCCTCAATAATTGCAAGGAAAATTACATGTGCTTCAATAACTATTTATCAATTGTAGAATTTGAAGTCGATGTCAGGCTTCTTCAACTTGGCTCTGTAACCTTTCTTAAAGTCCTTTGGAAGTATTAACATACCTATTCTTTCATACTATATGAAGTTGAAATACATATAACAATAGTATGTCATCAATCTTATTCTTGATAAATGGATAGGAAATGTTTATTTCACATCCCATAAAACTGATTCACATATACCATTATTCTCTATCCAATCTACCCTATCAAGTTTCTTACTAATTGGATTCACCAAGTGTAGCCTGAAATAAAATTCTAATCAAACTTCACAAAGAAGTACTCAACTCATTCTATCAAAGAGATCACTTTCATAGCGCTTAACATAAGTACATCTATAACAATTTTTACATAAGAAAGATGAATAATAATATCTTTGTCAGGTTTCACCTTAAGAGGCTACCCTGTCTTGACTTCAACACCTAGTAAAATTGGGTAAAGATTACCTTTATAGAATCTTTCAAGTCCTCCTCCAAATTTTTTAAAAAGCTTTTGCAATCCATATACCTCTTTTCACTCTATGCATAAAGTGATATTTAAATGGTGCCGACCAAAAGCAATTCTCAAAATAGGAATCTTTTCTATGTCTTGCCCAATGTTTGTCATCTTTGAGTCATCATTAGTCAAAAGTGCAATGATTCTGAATATATGCTTCAACAAAGTTACATTTTTAAAGAAAATAGCTATAGATCAGATTGCTCATGGATGTTAGGATAATATCAAACATTAAAAAGGTTGGTAGTAAAGAGAAATGAAAGAGATAACTCACTATAGAAATTATCTTTTAAAGAATTCTTCAAGATAGGAATATTATGTCTTGCTCAAAACTATAAAGATTTTGAATGCATGTTGTAACTAAAATTATAAAAGTGCATCACGTCCATTTACATTTTGAAAGGAAAAAAATCATCAAAATTGGATGAGGAAGTTGACAAACTTACCATTTGATTTAAAGAAGTGAAATCAAATGACGTTTCTTATAAAATCTAACATCAAAGTTAAATGGATACAAAAGAATAACTTAATCAAAACAAAAACAGTTAAGGTGAAGTACATACATGAGATTTCATAATTTTAACAATTCAAGCTAAAGCATATGAAGGAAGTAAACCCAAGCAACTCGAATGTCCTTTACTCAAACATCTCTTTTGCTTCATCTCAGGCACTCCCTATCACTCATCAAAGTAAAGATTTATGTCAAATGCAAATAATCCAATAACTCAGTTTATTCCCTTTTTCCTTATTTTGCATTGATTATTTCATATCTTATATAATCTTTGAAAGAATAAATGACGCATATATAATCTAGAAGTCTATACATCTCTAACTATATTGGCAAATAACATGAGCTTATTTTTTTCCATGAAACCTACTACATAATGATTCTTGTATTTTTTAACCATCCAGGGAGAAACAGATAAAGATAACGTAATTAAGCAGAGACAACCATTAACAACAAATAATCATCAAAAGTAGATATGAATTAATAGTTGATAATTAGTAACAAATCCAATTTCACAACCACACTCAAACACAGGAAATTCAATCCTCATATTTAAAGCTAGCATCTTTATCAAACAATAACACAAAATTTAATATGAAAAATTCAAAAATAGATGCAAGAAATCAAAATAAACAAATAGACACATCAAATGGATCTAAATCCAAAATGGACAATGAGGAAAACCTTCAAAGGAGGAACGCCGCTATAGGGATGCAAAAGAGGGAGATCGCCAAAAGTAATAAAAAATGATGAAAAAGAAGAGTTATTAGAGGAAGAGGAGGATGCTAAACATGGGATGTAGAGTTTGCTTCCTTGACCACTACCAAACCTCAAGCTTAACATCGTCTGATCACCTTACTGCATTTCTTGATCTTTCACTCAAAGATTGAATCTCTGCCTTTGAAATCAAAGTATATACAGAGAAAAGGATCCAAAAAAAACCAAGACCCAGAAAAAATTTCAAAAAAAAAGACGAATCTTTTCCTATCTCGAAGAGTATCACACATTTATATCATATATTATATAATCTATGAAAGAATAAATGGAACATACTTAATCTGGAAGACTTTCCATTTCCAGCTATGTTGGCAAATAACGTGAGCAATACAAATAACATGGCAAAAAAATGCTCATGTTATTTTCTACATAAATAAATATGTAGCATTATTGTAGTTCATTTAATAAAAACAAATTAATATAGTCTAAAAACTAGAATAAATGATTCAATCCTTTTTATAAACAAAGTCAATGGCATAAACTTTTCAATTCGTATTAAATGCAATATATTTGATTATTAATTTGCAGTTGAACTCAATGCAAAAGACAATAAGATAAAAAGAGTTCGACAACTTCATATAGGTATATGTTATGCGTACTTTTGTGTATTTTGGAGCAATTGTATCATGTGATTTAATTTTACAAAATAAAAATTGATGGGTAATATAATTCTCCTAGACATATTTTGAATATTCACTAGTAAATAGAGAAATTTTATATTTTAAATATACATTATTAAGCAGCTATACAAATAAATATGTAACTAGCAAATATCCTTTAGTAAATAGATGACTAGAACTATAGCAACAACTCTAGATGTTGCATATATAAGACTTTATTGCAACCTTTTTATAATTTTGTTGCCTTTTCTTATATGCAGCAACAAATTATTATTATCGTCGCCTTTTAATATTAGTCAAGGTGACATTTTAAAAACTGTTGCATTATATAATTTTTAGCAATACATTTTTAAATTGTTACAAACATACCATTGCCTAAAGCTCTTTTTGTCGTAGTGCAAAACAATCAAAGTTCTTCTTTCATACCTAACCCACCTCAAAACCAACCCACTGGCTAATCCTTAGAAGATACGGTGAAACAATTAGCTAACCAGATTGGGCAAGTACGCACACAGGTGGTAGAATATCAAAAGAAGAAAAATGCACATTTATAGCACTTAAAGACCCAAATAAGACCAATTTACACCAATCTATGCAATGTAGAAATCCAATTATCTAGGAAATTGCCTACTTAACCTATCCTAAGCACTAAAGAAAATGTTAACACAATATTGCTTAGGAGTGAAAAAGAAATGAGAGAACCTTGACAACGAAGGAGGACGTCAGCCAACAACATAAACTGAAGGCGCTACTTGGGAGACAACCCAAGATAAGAAAAAAATCAGATTTGAATTTCTTTCTCTTTGGCTCATTTTTTAATGTATATAACTATTTCTTTTTTATCCAAAAAAGAGAAAAAAATCAAGTTTAAATATTTTATTGGTTTGTTTTGCTTGGATATTTCTTATTTTAGTTGTTACATTGTGCATAATGTAACGTTTAAAAGTAGGGGTATATAAAGACATCGCTTGGTTGTTTTTTGCAAAAATTGAAAGTTGAAAAATAGGGTTCAAAATTATTTAGAAAGTTGGATTGCTTGCTTAGGCTAGTTGCTTTGGATATTATTTTGTTTTATATGTATGCATTTAGCTTTTATCAGCACAAGAAAAGGAACAACATATTTTAACATTATGGTTGATTGATTAGGAAGTTGCATAGGTTATTTTCTTTAACATAACAAGTTTTTAAACTCTTTTGTTTAATTTTAGGTTGACACTTAAAAAGAATTAACCCTCATTTGATAAATTTAGTTAAGAAGCAATTGAAAATCTTATTCTAATTCTAGATACATGACATTAAGGTCAAACTTTTAATCAACTTAACAATGACTAGCATCCTTAGAGATTTTCATTTACTTTTGATTATTGTAGAAATACTTGACATGGCCTTGAAAATTTAATTTCCTACGAAAATATTTTTGTTAATAATCAAGTGCCCTTTTGAGACCAACTGGGGAAACACTTAAGGACAAAGGACCAAGTACTGCTTTGAGATTATAAGGTGAGAAGATGAACCAAACATAAAGGGTAGTGTGATTATTATGTTAGGACCTAATTAAAAAAACTTTAATTTAAGTCAAACCAAGATGCTTTGTATGTAGAATTAATCTATCGACATTGCTTATACACTAAATTTATTAAGATGAGGTGTGAATGTCTCTAAAGTTTGAGGTTAAAGTTAAAATTTGGAGATATTTTAAAAGATGTTATGTTAATGATTAAACCGACTGCAAATATTCTAAGACATTATGATTTTCGTAAACAAAAATTGATTTGTTATTTGGTTTTTCTTAATCTAATCTATTCTATGTGAGGTATGGTGAGAAACTAGATTTATATTTTGCATTATAGTGTTGTTTTGATCGAGGATGAACAAAAGTTAAGTGTGGGAAAATTTGATTATAGTATATTTTACACCCTTATTTTATATTATTTACATAGCACATTTGGGTAAAATTATTGCATTTTCTTATTAATTATTCAAATTATTTAATTTTAAATTTTATTTTTTAAAAGGATTTAAATTGTATTAAATATTTTTTTGTAGGCTTGGTAAACTTAAAGAAAGGAATCTAGAAGAAAATCTAGCCCAAAATGAAGTTTAGCTATAAAAAACACCAAAATTAAAGTAAACAACCCACTAGAACAAAGAAACAACACAGCATAAAATGCAGTGGAAAAGTAGATAAAACAATTGCAGAAAAGGAAGCCAATTAGACACCAAAATGACACAGTAGTAGCCAAAAGAGAGCAACATGTAGAAGCTAAGACAAGCACCAAAAGGCAGGAGAAAAATTCAAAATGCAGCCGCCAAGTAATGTAAAATGCAAACGCAAAGTTTGAGGAAGTAGAACGCAACGCACAGTAAAAGAGAGCGGATAAAACGCAATACAGAGTAGAGGGAAGATAGGAATCAAAACACATCACCAAGAGCAAAACATAACATAGTAGAAAAGGAAACAAAACATAGTGGCAAAGAGAAAACGCAATATGCCAGTAGCTAGAAGATAAACATAGAAACAACATGCAATGCAAAGGAAGACCACCAAACTGCAATAATTAAATGAGAAAAATACCAAAAGAAAAATAAGCAGTGTTGAGTGGGAGAAGGAGACTCACCCACCTGACATTATCTCTGTCAAATCTCTTCAAAGTGGAAGAGATCAGCAGAAGCTTATCCTAATCTATTTGAAATGGAAGAGATAAGAGGAAAATCATCAAAGATCCAACAACTGTGCAGCTCTTGGAGATGTTTGAGAGGCCATAAAAATGAAGGAGCAGTGGAAGGAAGGATGAGCAGGCAGTCCACACAAGGGTGAGAGTTTTAGAAGGCTCTGTCATCCATCCAAGACGAATAAGGCTAGAAGTTGTATCAAAGAGTGTCTAGGCTAATAGGGAATCAATTCCCACGTATTTTAAGCTGGTTCATGGTCGGTGGAGGGATTTTTCAAACTTTGAAAGGGTTATTTGAGGGTCTAAAATTGGAGCACTTCAATGAGTTTTTCTTTAAACCTTTGTTCTCTTTGTTTATAATATACTCAGTTGATTCTAATTGTTAATTTTAGTTTAGAGATGCAATTTAAATATTTGGATTATTAATTTTCTGAAATAGTCGACTTATTACTGAGTTAATTTAATACTTATACAAGGTATGAATTCTTTGATTACTAATTCATGTTCTTTATATGAATGGAGATGTCCTTGATTATGTGAATATAAGGCTTAAAGCATTAATTCATAATGTGTTGTATGAGTTGGAATTTATTTTTTCTTCAAATAAATTATCAATGGTTGGGTATCTCTTAGTTCATATTGTGTTTTGAGTTGGAATTGAGCTGGTTTGATTCTAAAAATTGAAGGGAGACAAGTAGGAGCTAATTGATTAGTTTTTTAGGCTTAACCAGTTAAATAATTCAGATGATCCATTTATATCAAGTTGCATGGCTAAACTAAAATTTAAAAATTCTTGTTCATTTGCAAATATTATGTTAAATTTATGCTTTATTTCTTTGATTTCTAGATTTAATTTGATTCGTTTTAAACATCAAACAACCCCTCTTTGTATGTACGTATTAGTTTAGCTAAATTTATAGGTTTCATTATTTTGAATTATTTAGATTTTGAATTTTTCCTAATTTCAGCTCATTAATAAAGGTAAACTTATATGTGAGGATAAATGGATGAAAATGGACAACTTGGATGAAATATAAATTTGCTTCATTATGTATGTTTCATCTTGTCTCAACTTAAAAAATAACATAGCTTAATGTGTTGTGCTCAAAAGGACTATGTATTGGATATTTCTTATGTAAATGTTGACTAATACACATTGCGGCAAATCTGGAATTTTTCTTTCAACGGTTTATTAGTTTATAGAAAGGTTTTTTTTATTAATTGAATTATGTAAAAATATATATCTTGATGAGTTAAATGTGTAAACGCCAAATTTGGATGTAATTGTTTCTTTTAAAAGTTTTATGATAAAAAACTAAATTAGTAAATTAACTTCCTTGTGGAATCAACCTTTTGTTTTAAATTAAATTGATTAATAAATTTGAAAGTAAAATAAGGATTTAATTTGTATATGCCTAACGGTACGTATTAGATATTGTATTAAGGATTCAAAGGTTATCTATATTGGACAATGAAGTTTGCGACTATAAACAATATGATATTATATTCAAAGGTAGAAAGGTGTGAATTGAGGGTGGTCAATGTGATATGATGAAAATGATGTTAAACATACAAGTAAGGAGAGCATTAGAAGATGAAAAATAATTAAATAAAAATTTTCTTATTGAAGATTGGTGATATATTTCAATGAAAGATGTAACTTTAGTATGGATTTCTATGTTGGCATTTGGAAATAGTTAATAAAAATTAGAGGAAGGGAAAAGGGATGAAAGAATATGAAGATAAGTTTGTTAAGCTAGTGAGTTTACCACTAAAAAGGAATCATGATCACAGAATCATATTAAATGATGGTATGGAATTAGTTAATCTAATGACTTATATATATATATATATATATGTATGTATGTATGTATGTATATATATATATATATATATACGTATGTATGTATATATATATATGTATGTATGTATATCTGTGTGTGTGTGTGTGTGTGTGGAGTGAAAAAAAACTATGATGAAAGTTATGAAGGAATTGATTAGGTTATCATTTAGAAGAGTTTTAGTCCCTTTTCCTCACTTATACTATTAGTGAAAAGAAAGAAAAATCTTAGAGAATGTGTGTTGATTACATGGCTTTGGATGTGCACTGTGAAGGACTTTCCAATTACCTTAATAGAGGAGTTACTAGATGAGTTGGGAGGTATTAATTTCTTCCTTAAAGTTAAGGGCTAATTTTCACCAAAACCAACCTTCAATATTTATAAAGCAGAATATAAGTTTTTTTATGCCTTTTGATTTAACTAATTCTCTTACCACTTTCAAAATTTTGATTAATTCAAATTATGCTAGTATTTTAAATGACTTTATAGTTTATAGGTAGAGTAGTGTGCAAGAGAGGAAAAACTAAAAATCATCTTCATCAACTCTAAAGTGGGATTATCTTATTTCATAGGTGATATGTGTGCAT
>JAOTAY010000189.1:7938966-7974186 GCA_025629805.1 Erythroxylum baracoense | reverse complement strand
AGCCAATAGGCATAAGACTGATCTTTGAAGATTGGATCGATCGGCCTGTGGGTCACTGTGACTGGGCTCGGGCCCAATACGACCGACCCGACCATAACTCATAACATTGATCGAGGCTATTAGCTAGTGGACAAAATTCTACTGATAGTGATGTTTCTTTTTATCATTTATTATTGGTAAATTGTATAAAAGCAAGAAATCAGACATGTAAACTAAACGTTTATTGTTCAGAGATTCATGAAAATATTTTATGACAAAAGAAATTGTACGGAAAATAATAAAATAGAGTTAATTAGTCAATATAAGTTAAAATGCTAACTAATAACATGAGAAGGTTGAAAGCGTCGAAGAAGATGATGATAAAGGCGACAAAGTAGACGATCGTGTGGACCAAGCCATTCTTCATATTCTCTAGAAAAATAAAAAATAATACAAAAAATAGAATGATTTCATTAGAAATCATCACATACACTATTATTATGATATGATATGATATACTAAAAAGAACACGAATTAAACTAAAAAAATACCTACAATAAGAAGTATTTACATATCATTATCTCACTGCAGTTTTAACAAAAACTGTTCAAATTTAACCGAACATATAACATCAAGGATCTCTTATCAAACTCCAACTTCAATTATTTGGGTTCTAATTTTGGAATTTGTATTAATGAAATATCAAATTAAAACTTACGATCCTAGGTAAAGAAGCAGCGAAAGCAGCGGGGGACCACGGGAGAACCTTTTGACTTTCATTATGTGCGGTTAACACATTTGAGTCGCATCGTATTGCCACGTTGCAATAATATTGTCGTAGTTGGTCTTAGATTCCTACGGGACCACGAGAAACCCCGATTGCCCATTAGGTTCTTCGTTTTTACCAAGCTTAAAACATTTCGTCAGTTCTCTGGCCGTGAAAATATTTATATTCCATTAATATCAAAACTGCCACTTCCATCTTCCATTAACCTTACAATAACATGGAGAACTTTCTTGGTCTTCTCAGAATTCGGGTTCGAAAAGGCATAAATCTTGCTGTTCGAGATCTTGGTACCAGTGATCCATATGTTGTTGTCACTATGGCAAACCAGGTCTCTTGCTCCATCTCTTCTTCAGTTGTCATTTGTTTTCTTTTCCTAGTATCTTATTTCTTTTTGAAAGTTCGTCAGTCGTTGATTTTGAATTATACATGGGGTAATTGATTCATCCTGGCTCTGGATTCTTGTTCTTGGTGAAAACTGAAAACAAACATCTCCCTTTATTGGCGGAGGTATAACCTTTTGTATGTTATGTCAGAATAGCCTAAGAGGACAGCCAAACCTGAGGGCCTTGGCTTTCAATACCGGTCCTTGGGTTATGACTTGTATCCGAGTTTTTGATTAATCATCCTCTTCTATGGTTCGATGATGACTTGCAGTCTGTACACCCTGCATTTTCCCACTTGAATTCGTTTATTTTAACTGTTAAGGATTTGGCGGTGTTTCACCAGGAGCGGCATGATTTGGAAACTATCAATATTCACCTGAGAATACTATGGCAAATTAACTTATATAAATTCACTGCTATGTCCATGGGAAACGAGCAAAAGGAAGTCATTTGGGTGAACTAAACATGAGGTTCAATAATGTCTAGGTTGCCAGTGTATGACTAGCTTTGATTCCTTTAATGGGGGCGGAAGGAATGCTTTTCTTTACCCTTCAAATTATTAACCCATATCTAGGGACATGCTTAATTTGTTGACCTTCTCTTTGATTCACCTTCACTTGAGCTGCTTATGTGATGTTCTTTCTTTATTTGCCGTCTTGTCCAAAATCTGCCTGCAACTTCAACAATCTGTGAGTCCAAATAAAAAATTGAGCTATATGTTAAAATCAGAATGTTAATTTAGAAATAAAGTATGGCTTCTTGTTTCCTTGTTCTTCCTTACATCTATGTCATATAAATTGGTGCAGAGACTGAAGACTAGTGTAGTCAGAAAGAATTGCAACCCTGAGTGGCAAGAAGAGTTGACTCTTACGATTACCGATATCTACACTCCAATCAATTTGGTAAGTTGAAGAGGAAATTTAGCTGTAAAAACGCATCTGGTGATGGGATGTGATGATTTCATTTAACTTTTGCCCCTGCAGACAGTTTATGACAAAGACACGTTCACAGCGGATGACAAAATGGGGGATGCGGAGATCGACATTCAACCATATGTAGAAAGTCTTAAAATGGGTTTGAAGAACCTGCCAGCAGGATGTGTAGTTTCAAGAGTTCAGCCAAACACGAAGAACTGCCTCGCCGATGAGAGCTCTATTGTTTGGAAAGGTGGGAAACTGATTCAAGACATGCGTCTCAAGTTGAGGAATGTGGAGTCTGGGGAGGTGGAGGTCCAACTTGAGTGGATTAATGTTCCAGGTTGTAAGGGATTAGAACCTGAAGGTACGAGCTAAACGCGTTTGTCATAATCGGCAGTGACTCTCTGCTTGCAGCACCTATCATGAATAAAAAAGAATAGTAGAAGTAGTTCCCGCCTATATATCACCCCGAGTGTAATGGTAATGATCAAGTAATTGTGCTAAAATACTCTGGAGTGCTTGCAGTATATATTTTAATTGCCACCTAACTTCGAATCAAGGTTATCTTCAAGCATGTTTCAAACAACCATTACAAATTAGTTGATCTTGCTTTTTGCGCGACTAAAGAGATGTGATTGAGTTATCATTTCTGATATTACAATTCTATGAAAATGGTCAGTAATGGGGAGTGTATCCGTTCCTCGGCAATAATGAAAAAAGAATATGGATTTGTGTATTCTTTCTGCAACAATTGACCGTTGGCATGGTGAAATCCAGATATAAATACCCTCTCAATTCAAACAAGAGTTTTGAGGCAAACGTAAGTATATCAACAAAGCGCGTACATTTGTTATAAGAGCTTTGTTGAAGCTAATAATTAGAGGACTTGGCAGAGAAATGTGAATGGTATTCTTTAAACAAGAGATAAGATGATACTAGAGCATGTTCTGTTCAAATTGTTCCCTTAACAATTTCTTGATCCATGCTATACCGTTTGATTTGCCTCCTGTTACACCATATCCTATTCTGTTTACTTGTTCAGTGGTCTTCCAAACAATTTACCCTTTTTTTTATTTTATTTCATACATGAACAGAGAAAGCCCAAAACGCAGGATGGATGGGAAGGCGACCTGCAAAATGATTCTACTCTGGCCACAGTTATGGAGCTGCAATTCTAGTGGGACTTGGAGATAGCTGGCAAACTCATGATCCCAAGCAACAACCTATACATCCAATCCTGCATTTACGGTTATTCAAATACATTTTTATAATAAAATACGTCTCGGCAACGAATGACTATTTAGTATTTATCTTACGTTTCCTCACCACTCAAACGTAATTACTTTTCAATAAGGACGTTCCTGGTTAAAAGTACACAGAACAAGAACTTCAAACTAAAGGATTATAACTTCTAGTTTTCTATTGTTCAAATTTCTGAAAATTTTTTATTTGAAATTAATTGTTGCGTACTTTATATTGAGGAAATTAGTAAAACAACAAACCTGACATTTCATGTCATTGAAAAAGCTAAATTGGGAGCTGCCTGTTAACAATCAATTTTAGTGTATAAATCGTACCAGATTACAATGCTCAGGAGAGGTACATTAAGATCTAGTGACATAATGTTCTGTTAAATCACTTTTTCTTTTCTTCTTCTTTGTAGGCTTTGTTATGTTCTATGAGGTTTTAGAATTTTCACACAGACATATATAAACCTCACATTATTATAAAAGGATGTTTATTTTATTAAATGGATACACAATCAATCTTTTTATTAAGTTTTCGTCATATCATTTGTCAGTTTTATTAGATATATATTTTAAAAATCAACACAAGGAATATATTATCTATTTTATCAAAGTATATCTTTTAAAATATTAAACCAGTAAAGTATGAGGAGACAATGTTTGTGTCTTGAACCCTCAAACTAAAATATTTAGGCCTCTTATTTTTATCTTATAATTGAGCTAAAGTTGTAATATAAGGAAGTAACAAAGGAATTATAATGAATTGATAATTATAACTTTATCATGACGCTAGCACTCACAATTTCTACTTTTTATTATGAAAAATCCCATTTAAATTTCTATTTTCACTAAATAAACCCTTAATTTTAAATTTTCTTACATTTAGATTCCCTAAATTGAACAGTATACTTGGCATGACACTTATAAAGTTAAAAAAAGAAAACCATTATTTACTGAGAAGACTGAAATGTCTCTCACTTTAACACTTCTGTCATATCACCATATGTTTAAAACACAAACTCACATGTTATCCCTAATACCAAAAATCGTATTCATAATCTCCAGATTGAATCCAAAACCTGTATTTGACATTTTCTCCATTTTCTCTTTAAATTTATGAGCCCAAACACAATTGCATGTTCTCCTAATTCATCTACTCTTTTACTAGGCAATATACTTGAATTAGAAGTGGTAATGATGAAGTGAGTTATTTTCCTAATTGATATTTTTATATTGTGGTGTGGTGATCTTGTTTGTTAATCGTTTTCAAGCGTTGGACAAGTAATGCGTAGTCATTTTTTTTATTTTTTAATTATTATCAAACAAAGAATTGATTACATATTATGGTAAATGGAGAAACTCATATACGGAAAACATATTGTTTTGTGAGAAAATCGTACATAGTCTTTCTATCTATTGTGATTAAGGCACCTTAAACAGTATATTATGATGGACTTTTTCCATTTTCTAATTGGGGCCATTAGAGTTGTTATGTGAATGAGTTACTTTTTAAGAGATAATGAAACTTTGATATTTGAAATCCTTGTGACATCTAAAAATGTATGAATATTGCACAAGCATAAACATAATGTTATATGTAAGTTGGTATATCAAAATAATTTTGGTCACGAGAAGAATATTTTGTCTATTGTGAATATGTTGTATGTCAAGATAACTTTGTTCACAAGTTAAGAATGTTTTATACATTGTGATTTTGTTATCCTCATCACTATTTTTATGTTTTTTGGACCATTTACATTGTTATGAAATGAGCTGTTTTTAGGTTTTAAGGACATTTTAAAATTAGAAATTGTTAGTTTTTATATTATTATTATATTGTTGTGACACTTTTGTATTTTTTCTTGGACTATATAATCTTAATTTATAAGCTTTGTTGCTTTGTTGTTGTAACACTTTATTGAATATTATGTTTTTGTTGCCTTACATTTTTATTTTTCTTTAATATATATGTGGAATCCATATGAGTAATTGTCTTGAATAAGTAGTTATTTGATTAGTCATTGTCTTACATAGTTTAATTTTTTACTTATAACATATTTAGACCAAATGAAAAGCGAATTTTGTTCCACTGTGGAGACATATAGTTAGGGATACCATGACATATATGAAGGCAAAAACAATAATGTTTGAAGGAATTGATTTTGTTAAAATTGCATAGTTTATGGTATAAAAGTAATAATACATATTGGTATGATAGATTGGATAATGACATATGATATTATAAGGATGTTTGATTTGGTAGGTTTGACATATATTTTGAGGGTTTATTTATTCAAAATAAAGAAAATGATCAAAAGATGAGGGAGATATCGAAAATTCCTATAGACCGTTCAGTTGAAGATGAAGAAGTTGTGTTATACATTAAAGATGAGTTGCAGGTTGTTAGTGGTAAAGATGTTGGGGAACATAAAGTAATGCTAGTATGGATAATGATACTGAGCAAAATGAAGGAAATGATAGTGACGTAGAAAGGGTAGTTGAAATTAAGTGTTTTAGTGATAATGATCATAATAAATTTTAATAAGTTAGACATAAGTATAAGGAACAACGAAGTAAACAAAAAAGGAATAGAAGATAACCATCCATATATTTTCAATAAATATTTTTGTGCAGAAAAAGGGAGTGATTATCTTGATAATGATGATACAAGTAAATAAACATCTTATTTCGAAGAAGATGGTGATTCATCTATAATAACAAATTCAAAGGAAGCATACTATTATCATAATTTCTCCATTCTAACCAATATATTGGTTTAAAATTTAAAAGTGCTGGAGTGTTTAGAGATGCTACCGTAAAATATTTTGTGACTAAGTCCTTACATAAATCTATGTAGACTTGCTCAATAACTATTATAATATATTAATTAGATCTAGATGACTAGCAATAAAATATAAGGATTAGAATACCAGCTTCTTGTCCATTTAGCTCTTTTATTAAAAAGAGGATCTCTCAGGAGTGAACTAAATTACTCACTAAGCCATTTAAGGACAAGGAGGTAGAAGAGGTGGTCTTTCAAATGAATCCTAACAAAACCCCAGGACCTAATGGATTTAATGTATACTTCTTTCATAAGACCAGCTAGGAAGTTGGCCTTATGGTTAAGAGAGAAGTTATGGAAATTTTCTATAAAGGAGTGCTACAAAATGAGATTAACAGAACTCATATTTATTTAATACCTAAAACCTTTAACCTTATAACCATTGAAGAATTCAGATCTATTACATACACTAATTTTCTATACAAGGTGATTTCTAAAATTTTGTCCAATAGGTTGAAGAAAGTCCATGAATCACTAATTTCTGATGATCAGAGCACCTTTATGCAAGGAAGAATGATTGGGAATAATGTCTCTATCGTTTAGGGTTTGATGAGGGGTATTAGAGGAAGAATTACTCTCTTAACTGTGTCATAAAAGTGAATTTCAAAAAGGCTTTTAATTGCATTGAATAGGGCTTTATTCTCTAGGCCTTGGAGACCTTAGGATTCCATAATGTGTTTGTTAGGTGGGTTGAGGTCTATATCACATCCCCATCCTTCTTAGTTCTAGTTAATGGAATGCCTACTGTTATATTTAAGACTGCTAGAGAACTAAGATAAGGGGATCCCATCTCCCCTTATCTTTTTGTCTTATTCTTGTAGTTCCTTACTTAGTTGCTTATTCATGAATTAGGAAATAATAAGAACTTCAAATTTCATAACAAATGTAAGAGGGTGAATCATTAATTGGTTCTTTGCGGATGAGCTATTGCTTTTCTCTAAACCCCACTGTAAATCTGTTAAACTGTTTATCTTTGTATTGCTTACATTTTGAGATCTTTTAGGGTTGAAGGTGAATTTCAGCAAGAGCCATTTCATATTGGCATCTAATGCAATCATGATGGAGGGTAGGATTTCCCTAATCATAGGTATGAAACAGAAATTACCACCCTTGACTTATTTGGGATGTACTATTACTATTAGAAGGATACAATTCTCTGAATGTTATCCCTTCGTAGAAAAAATCCAGAGAAGGTTGAGTATGTGGATTAATAAGGTACTTTTATTTGGAGGGAGGATGTAACTCATAAAATCAATTTTGAATTCCCTTCATATTTACTAGTCTTCTAACATGTTTCTAGCCAAAGGAGTGAAGCTATTTAGAAGATATTTATAGGGGAATTTAAGCTCGAATAGTCATTTTGCTAAATTTAAATGGGCATAGCTATGAAAGAGAAAAGAGGAGGGTAGACTAAGATTGACCTCTATTGGAATCTTTAATATAATTTCCTTGATAAAAAACTATGAAATATCTTATTGGAAAAGAAATAACTTTGGATTAGATGTTCCTGTATTTACATTCTTAAGGGAGCAGTTTGTGGTCTACTCCTCTTAAAGCTACCTTTTCTTAGTCCATGACACAGATGCTAAAATTAAAGGTTTTAGAACTTACTGTTCATTATAATGTTGGAAATGGAGAGAAGGCAGGTAAAGTCCCCTAAACATAATTCAACAAGTCCTTCATTGTTGGAATGGACTTCTTGCCCACTCTAAGGTTAACTCAATTATCCTAGATGGCTAATGGTGTAACCAACTTATTCCTAATTATCAACTTGATGTTAGAAGACAAAATACCTTTCAATGCCTTAACCAACCTCCTAGTAAATTCAGTGTAACTTTAGGGGTTGGCTGGACTAGGATAATCTAAGGGTAGATTAGTTCACTATAGTCTAGCATAAGTCACTCATGCCTTGCTATTCGTTCTTATTATGGCTAGCAACTTTGGATAAACTGAGAACTTTAGATAGGATGCACTACCTTTATGTTACTCTACTTGCATACTCTGTGAAAGGGAGGAAGAGTCAAACTGCAGGATTAAAGATTGGATCAATGGCTTAAACTATAGAAATAACTTGTTCTTCCTATGTGTTTTTCCTCATTTATATAGGATAAGATCTAAGAGTTGTGTCTGGTGATAAATGTAGGGAATATATTTATGGATGCTCTTAATTGGATTGCATAACTAATTCTAAAAGAGAGATCTGTGTTATCTCCTACGACTAGGTTAAGGAGATATAGGGAGAGAGGAATCTTAGGCATTTCCAAAACACATCATGCACTAAAGATGAAGTTTTGTTCACTTTAATTTCTAGAATTAGATAGAAACTCCTATGCTCTCTCAATGGAATAAGAACTGTTGTCCTAATCTAGTAACTTCAAAGTGAATTTCTTCAACATAAAGCTAAGAAATGCAATTATAGTAAGAAATGTAAATAATCAACCACAATACAATTTATAAAAATAATTACCTGTCTGGAAATGTGAGATAGATCATGAAAAAGCTTAGGGATTGCATGCTTGTTCTAGGAAACCTTTTCCTTTCTCGTGTAACCTGGGTTAATTGGGAAATCTCTATAAAGCACTATGTATAATTAGTCTTGGGGTTTGTAGATTCGAATTGAAAGTAGCTTGTGATGGATCATTTAGGTGATTTCCACTAGCAGAGGAGGCTATAATACACATAATCCCTAATTTGGCTAATTCTAGTAGATGGTGAAATGTAGGGGGTTTTCCAATCGACTTTAACAAACGGTGCATTTTAAGGAGAACCACTTTAGTAAAGTTGTATTTTTCCTTGTTATGCCTGAAAAGTGGTTGATTATATTTTTTATGGAACATGATTTATGTACCCCACTCTTATTTTAATGCAACTAATTTTTTAATTTCTAAAAAAATAAGGATTAGATAGAAATATAATCAAATATTATAATATTTAGGTTGAACACTAATATTGATTATAATACAAGTAAGACAATAAAGGTTGTTGTATTTTAAACATTAGAAGAATGCCATATTACATAATTTATCAAATTATTAGGCTATACCGAGGAGATAAAAACAAAAAATCTATGATTAACCTTGGAAAACAAAGCGAGCACTTAAAATTTGGAGGGTAAGAAAAATCTTAGGTTATGTTATATGTGTTTTGAAGCTTACAAAAGGGGTTATATTGAAGAGTATAGATCAATAATTGATCTAGGTAAAGTTCCACAAAAGAATATGTAAAAGAAAATAAGTAGTTATTGTTAAGAGAGATGAGAATAACTATTGTTCCTAATCATTTCTGGTGTAACTGATGTGGAATGTAAGGAGACTCAAAGCTGTTAGTTGTAGATCTTCAATTTAGAGATATCGAAAGGAAGAAAATGATTTTTGATATGAAAATGGTTAGTGTTATGTTAATTTCTTTAATACAACCAATGTTATAACTTTTTAATAAATATTGTTTACTTGGTATTCAGCAAATGCTAAAGGACATACATATGTTGTTGTGTTTAACAAATGCAATTAGACATATAAATGCCTTTAGAAAGATATGTATTTAAGTCAATAACATGTTGTTTAATTTTATTTTTAACAAACAATTTATAATAATTCATGCTTAGATATTCTATTTTATGAACAAATTTCTTCTGTCAATATGAAATTATAAAGGCAATTGCACAAAGATGGCAATTGGGCCTAGGTTGGCTTGTTGTTCAGATTTTTTTAAAACATTGGACCTCAAATTGGGCTCAAGCTGCTTAAGCTTGGACCACCTCGAGGCTCGACCCTTATAAGCAAAACAACATCTTTTGGTCGAAAATGAAGTCATTTTAAAATTTAAAAAAAGTTTAGGCAGGTCCGAGTAGGGCTCTGGCTTGGTCAGGCTTGGGCTCGAGCCTCAGTAGTAGGGGTCATCCAAGCCTAAGCTCGACCCATTTCCATCCTGAAAATTGATGAATCACTTCCTCAAATAAAATATATAATGAGTTCTAGACATATCTATACTAATTAAGAAGTTAATTGGAGAGGTGATTGTTTCAAAAACTTATTTTAAAATGTGCTAAATCAAAATTTTATTCCAAAATATAATGATCAATTGCAAAATTTGAACGAGCATATATAGAGAAGTGTTAAGATAGTGTTGGAATATTATAAGGAGACATGGCGGAAGGCATTTTTAAAGCATATGTAAAGAGTGATTACATTGATAAAAACATGTGTGAGATCTTAAATGGTTGGAGTTTAGAAGCAAGATTGAAGTCAATGATCAATATATTGGAACATATCAGGAAAATTGTGATGAATAAAATGCATCATAAGAGGACATTTGCTTCAAAATGACATCATAACTTTGCTTTTATGATAATGTCCAAGTTGGAAGAGAACAAAAAGAAAGCTTTAATTGCTTTTTTAATTATAAAGGATACAATAGGTATGAAATAGTGTATGGAAGAAAAATGTTTTATATTTTACAGCAACTATCACAATAAATTGAATATGATTTATTGGTCCTTGGATGGCATATTTGAGGGGGGTAATTGTGTATACTTTTTCTTTTCCTAAAAACTAATGAATGAATTGCCTATTTTAATGAATGGTTGTACTAATTTCATATAAAATAATTCCATACAAACACAATAATAATAAAAGAGAGTGAGTAAATAGAGACAAATTTGATTTATATTGGTTCAATCAAATCATTTTTTATCAAAATCTACTCCCTAAGCTCCACTTAAGAATTCACTATCTTTTTCCTTCAATAGATGAAGGGAAGCCTTTTATACAATATTTTCTTTTCTATAGATGAAGAGGAACTCTTACAATCCTTTTGCTTTACCATGTATTAAGAGTAACTCTTTACACATCTTATTTAAGGTTAAGAGGAATCCTTATAATATGTTTCCTAAGAAATTTTCTCAATTACTACACTGACAAAAATAAAACTCAAAACCTTCATTTCTTACTCTCACCAATGAACTAATGCTTAATATAAGTTATCCAATAAGCACATTCACTTGGTTCAATATAATTGACTACCTTTACATGCCTACAATAATGAACAATTTTTGCAAATCATTAGGATATGTTACTCCTCCACTAGGGAGACCTAGAGTCTTAAAGGCTTATGGAATATACTAAATGTCACCTTACCCCTACAAAAGTATAATTGTTTTATGTATGGTTAGTAGTATCTAGTTAGATAGAGTTTTATTCTTATCAATTGCTTAAGGACAAGCAATGAGTCAAGTGGAACAGGGTGGAGGAATTTGATAAGGCTACAGTTTATATGTTACTAGGTGTTAAATTAGTTGTAATTTAGAATCTTTATGACATGTTTTATATAAATTAATAATGTTTTCATATATTTAGTTTATTATCTTGTAGGTGATAATTTGAAGGAGAATATTGGATTTCAAAATATTATTCTCCATAGTTGTCCAATCAAGTAGATATCAAAGTCAATAGGAAGTTAACAATATGGACAACAACTTTGCAGAAGGTATCGGAAATCAATTTCAGCTCAAAGATGCTAAAAACTTAAGAAAATTAAAGAATTAGGCAATTGATACCTAGAAGGGAATGTTTCTAACTTATGTTCCACCACACTCCTGCGTATCTTACACCCGTGCTCAATTTTCTGTGAAGCATTATTAGTCATTATTGAAAATGGGCTTAATATGGTACCATATTAGACTCGTGTTTGTGGAAATTTTCAGAGTTCAATTTTTAGAAGTTAATTATCATTGATGTAGAATTTTGTTTAGCATCGATTCTTGTAATATGTAATATGAGGATGTGTAAAAACATAATTTCACCAAACTTAGAATCCTTTATGTAACCCTAACTCATAAATACTCTTACTAAGGTTCTTTGGAGGGGACTTTGGAGGCCGATAATAACCTCCTTTGTCATTAAGTTGATAGTTTATAGTTTTTTTTTCATATCAATATGGGATTTGGAATAAGATTATATAGGTATCATGGCAACTCCTTTTTTTTTTCCTTAATTTTATTTTTATTAAGATTCTTTTGTTTTAGTTTTATTTTCATAATGTTTAGTAGTTAAATCACTAGTTAGGTTTAGGGAAGCATTTTGTGAGGGATATTTCAATTATCAATACATGAATTATGCATTTGGTTAAATTTGTTCTCTTTGACCTTAATTGTTGGATTTCTGGCTGGCCATTATAAAATATATCTTAGGGATTATATGAAGGAATAAAAGGTGAAGTATAATTTGTGTAGTAAGAGAATAAACATTTTAAGTTTAAAGAAAAAGATTTCCTAAACTAGGGTGATAAATACATAAATTAAATATGCTTAATGAGTTTAATTTAGGTTAATTGTCAAGTGTGGTAATTCCTTAACTGAGTATACTTATGTTCCTTGAAAGCAGGCATAGACACATTAAGTTAATTGTTATTTCAACCTTGATAATAAATCATTACATGTTAACTGGAGTTCCACATTAGTGAACCCTAAAACCTTAGCTTTGGTTATACTGATTTCTTTGCTATTTAATTGCTTTTCTTAATTAGTTTCATAAGTTAGTTATCTTTCATAAGCTTTTTTCTTATTTACTTTAATTGCATTGTTGGTTAGGATTAATAAGAAAAGTAGTATAATCCTCGTAGAGTTAACTCTATAATTTGTTACTTGCTATAATTGATCATATGCACTTGAAAATATATCTGATCACTTATTAAAGAATTCTTTCTCTATAATGTTCAAATACTATATGAATTCAATTTTCAATTCTTTATAATCAACAAGCCAATTCCTTCATACATTTGTTTTAGCTTTCTTGATTTTGATTATTTGTTAGTTCTCTAGCGTATATTCATGGGTGGGTTCAAATTAATAAAAGAGATCTAAGAATATGTATAATATGGAAAACTCCTGTATGATGCTAAGAAAGGAAGGAGAACCATATGTAAAAATGTGAGGTACATATTGACAAATGAAAAATTTTATTATAGGTCTTTTAGTTTGTCTTATTTGTAACTTCATATATGGTTGACCAATACATCATATTTGTCAATCACTATATTGAATAATACCAATATATCAATCAATAGGTTAAAAAACTCATGTTACACATTTTTACTAACTTTCAAGAGATATTAGTCGATCATACCAATACATTGGTTAACCAAATATGCTTAAAAACAAGTTTTCTAAAAATTCTCTAGTTCTTTCAAAGATTAAAACACATTCCTTTGACAAAATTTTGATTCAAAATCATTTAAAAAGTTCTCTAAAAATTTGTTTAAAGATTAAAAAATTTTCATTAAAGATTAAACTAAAATTTGCATTATGCCTATATGCAAATGATCATAAAATGATTAAGCTCCTGATTTATTGAAATAATCAAGATAAGGTTACAAAAGGATTACAATGGTTGTTTAATTGTTGATATGTTTGATTCCTTATTATTCTTGATTATTTACTTGAATTGCATATATGCTCCACTTTTATCATTTTCTTCATCCTTGAATACTCTATGGATTCAACTATCTCCTTTCCTCACTTTACCATCCTGTTGAGATTGATCTTTCATATCTTAAATTAATGATATCACTAAAGATGAAAACATAGTAGTAATGTAATTTGTTATAATAAAAATATGAGTTACAACTTCACTTGACTATGGATATGATTGATAAATTAGAGTGGGGGAAGAATGATACATGTAAAATAAAATTGCATAATATCTTTATAATCCTATCACAAATATAATCTCTATAAAGATAAAATTATAATCTTATTCATAGAATCAATATAAAAAAGGTTTTAGTAGCTACCAAAAAAGTATAAAAATGACTATAATCCTTAACATTATATGTTTTATTAAAATTTAAAAACATATATAACTTTTTTTCTATAAATTTATAGGTTTATGATAAGTTTGTGACAATATCAAGATAAGAAAATTTTTTAGTTTACCAAATTACCGAAATGGAGAGGAAGAGTAAAAGTTTTTATTTTTTATATTGCAATTGTTACTGCTTCTTACTCTCAGTGCTTCTCAATTAGTAACTTTTATATGAAATTTCTTTGAAAATCAATTCATCCTATTTAATTTCTCTACTGTTTGGAGTTTGATTCCTATCCTGCTCTGGGACCAAGAACAAAAAAGCGAAACTTCGTTTAGGGAAGGTGTTTGAAGAATATCATAAAAGAGTGGTATGCGAAATTGACTTGTAAGAGATTTTGTTAATAAATTAATAAAGAAAAATGTATAGAACTTCTACCTTATAAACTTTATGTTACTTATATTTCATATTTGGAAAGAAGAGTGATTTATATATTAGTAAAGGGTTTATATCTTGATCTAAAACTTTAAAGAATCAAGCTACAGTTTCTTTCTTATTTATGAATCAATGTGAGATTTATTAACTTTTAATACTCTCCCTCTATGTTGGACATATCTACTTTCCCTTACTTTTAAAGTCATTTGAACATCGTTCTGGATTCATATTTGACAAGTTTTTGGTCTGTTTTACTCATTGTCTGTAACTGAATTCCACTCCATGTATTAAAATCTCTTAGTAGTAATGCAATTGTTTCATTATTCTTTTCAATTCACTGTTCAGTCAGACTAAGATTTTATAACCCTATTCACTTTATGTAATCATTTTTTAATTGATTTTTTTAATTTTTTTTAGAAAAATGACACATATATATATAAAGTCCATATCTCATTTTAAAATTTAAAAAATACTAAACATTCTTTTAGCTAAAGGCACGGATCCTTTTTACACGGGAAAAATATTCCCTCATTGTTTTCAGTTTGAAAAAAATTGCTGGACTTCAAGATATACATCATATACAAAGCCGAGTGCACATACCTTCTCATTCGTTACATTATACCCATCATCTGTATTGTAACTAACTAATTTCCTACCGATTGTTCTTTAGTTACTAATGCCACTTTATTTTCCTAACCCACTTCTGACAAACTTGTCAATCTGAGTGATGTCTAGTATTTTGTCAATTCCATTGGTGATGAGAAACCTGAAAAATTCAATAAATTATTCCTATATTCACAAAAGTAGTTTGTAAACCTAGCAAAGTTAGGAAGGGACATACTTATCTCTGAGAACTTTTGCCATTGACTGACAACCCCCTGGAATCGTTGATTGCATGTTTACAGCTATATTTGGGTTGTGAATACTCTGCCTAAGCTGAATCCAGCCATGTTCTCCATGTTCTCTGTCTGATACTTGAGCCCTGAAATTGAAGCATTAGATGATTTCGAAATTTAAAAAATAATACTAATAAACACATGTAACTGTCGTACAAGTAAATTAGTTGGCAACTTGCAAGTTGGTCCAGGAAAAACTTGGCGGACATACCGGTACATATAAGCATCGATGGCGGCCGGAGAGTCATTGGAATCAACAAGACAGCCGTCACTTACCCAACAGTCTCCACACGAGTCCAATTCCCACCCTTCAAGTCTACCCTCCTAAGTACACGTGCATATATTATGTTGAGTAATAAACTTGATTGGTCCAATCCAATGTAACGTAATATATGTAAGGCTTCCTTCCCCGTCAATTGGCCTATATATTTAATTATAGAGAAAACATAGAAAACTGAGATTTAGCAATTGAATGAATAGATGCATACCTGAATGTATTGTCGAAATGCCTCGATTGCTTCAATACCTTTTGCCTTGGCATGTCTGGGCTCAGAGATGATATTCATCCTCAGTTCTAATGATTCTAAAGGTTCATCAATGTCATTTATGAGACTGCCAATACCCTCTTCTGCTCCAGCTATTTTCATACGTACCATTTCAATGATAATTTTAACTACCATATAAGCCCCTATTTAGCAGAGGATATATGTTAACAAACGCATAATTACCATCAACCAAATAATGAATGAAGCTTTGAAGTCCTTAAATTGTAAGATTTACCGTCATCCAGGAAGTAGTTCTCTTTAAGAGCTCCGTGACCTGTTGTTTCCATCATGACATGTGCTTCAATGCCATCCTTATTAAGCTGAACCCCCTTGTCGATCACATTTCGGTAACCCACCCGATACAAACAGTGTTGCCCACCTCTGCTTGTGATGAATCTTGTGAGCGCCATGCTTGTACGTGCATCGGTCACTATAGTAGTTCCAGGATGTTCCCTCAATACAATAGCAGATATGAGTGCTATAAGCTTGTCCCCATTGATAGGATTGCCCCTGTTGTCAACAACTCCACTTCGGTCCACGTCTGTGTCGAAGACAATTCCTAGATCAGCAGAATTTTCTAGCACAGCTTTTCTAGTTAATGCCATGGAAGTTTCGTCCTCAGGGTTTGGAATGTGGTTTGGAAACATTCCATCAGGATTCAAATGTAAAGAGCCAAAGGTGTCAGCACCGAGCTTGTCTAGCACATCCCATGTGAAGAACCCTCCTGAACCATTCCCCGCATTCACGATTATCTGCAAAGAACGGTCATAAAGAGAGATTATAGTGATGGAATGAATTCTAGTCTACCTATGAAATGACATGCATGAAAAAGTAATTTAAATAATGACATCAAATTAGACTTAACTTTTCTTTCAAAAGTCTAATAAGATTGGAAGAGATCTGCAAACCTGAAATCCTTGGAGTGGAGTATCATAGTGAATAGGATGGTTCACTCTCTCTTTGATGATGTCCCTCAAGTGCTTGGCATAGATGCTCATGAAATCAACTCTTGATGGTAGAGTGTTCAGCAATGTTGACACTTTAGCAAGCCTATTGGCGTACTTACGGGCAGCTTTATCGCATATTTCCTCCACT
Organism: Erythroxylum baracoense; assembly: GCA_025629805.1. Lineage (NCBI taxonomy): Eukaryota > Viridiplantae > Streptophyta > Magnoliopsida > Malpighiales > Erythroxylaceae > Erythroxylum > Erythroxylum baracoense. The sequence continues at coordinate 7,957,260 of JAOTAY010000189.1, read as the reverse complement.
TCCGGCGAGGTTAGGCCACCTTTCTTGGTGAAAAATTTCAGACCATTACGGGTGTATGGTAAATGGGACGCCGTCATCTTCAAATCAAGCAACGATTTGATTTTTTATTAGAGTTAAAAGTGAATAGTATAGTTATAGAAGTTTGTCAACAGATCATTTGAAAGATGTAGGGAAAATATAACATAAGCATCTAAAATGCAAGTTTCACGAAAATATAACGTAAGCATCTAAAATGCAAATTTCACGAACTGTCGTGTGATTGTTGTTTGGGCAAGGCCGAACAAAGACATAATTTGGACACGGTTGAAGAATTGTCTATACTTAGAGCTTCGGACATAAGGATTGGGCTTCTTCAATTGGGTCTTAAACTAATCGACCATTGCAACCATTCTAACAGTAAAAGATAATGCCTGAATCCCGAATACAAGTTCACTTTTTGTATGCTATGACCTACGAATCCTATCGTACTGCTCATCAGGCTTTAGTTTCTCAAAATACTATTGCTAAATTGTTCCACAGCGAACACCTTGTTGACCATTCCTAGCACGAGCTGTTGTTCAATCAAACAGCTAGGCAAATCATTCTTTGTGTGGTTGGACTGACTGTGTTTCTATCAAAAATTCAAGAAAGTCATGACTTAACTAATTGAAAATTCTTTTTATATGAATTATAAATTGTTGAATTGTATAACAAAATAATTTTCTCCACCTTACCTTCATATCTTGATCTTTAAGTGGCAGATGAGCAAAATGTATAAACCTTAATCATTCAGTGCCATTACATCTAGAGGAAATTCACAATATTCATTGTTAAATATTTACAAATAAGTTCTAGAGCTTGATTACGGATTTACTTAACAAATCAGACCAATAGCCCATTTTAAGTGTCTTTCTTTTAATTAGTTTCCCCCCTTTCTATATGTCCGACTAGTTTGAGATTTAACCTTCCTACCGCAAAATCTTTTTCTAATTTTTTTAGTCATAAAAGAACAATTTTATCGGGTACTCCAAAGTTCGCCTTCTTAGTAAATGCAAAGGTAAGGTTATGTCCCTCTCCTAAGCCCCCACAAACCAGAAAACCTTTTGCAATGAGGTGTTTCTATTGGTGTTGTTGATATTGTTTTTCTAAGTCATGCTAACTTATTGGGACAAATCGTAGTATCCTAGTACCATTCCATAGAAATGTAATGCATGCTAATCCTACACAAAACTCAATACCTACCATTATTGATGCATCATAGGAGAAAGGTGGCAAAATGGTGCTCATGAAGCAAGCTGGAGTGGTCGCAAGTCCCATATCAAATACCAAGCATCCAGCACGAGCAAGACCTGCAAATACAGCCACACTCAACGATCCTCCCGACACCCTTGGGTCTCTACCAAGCGACACCTTGACATCCTCCACCCCATGTCCTCGCTTCTTTTCTAAACCGTTGATAACCCACTCCCCAAAACTTTCGGCAATGGCTTCCACAGCCGGCGGAGTAAGATCTACCGTTCTTCCCTTCTCGCCCTCGAGCGCAACGCCACGAACATCGGATCCATTTTGGAGTCTTCTGATTCTATCCATTTCTTCATCCACAACAATTTGATTGTAGTTGGTGGTACTTGAAGATTTCAGGGGTGCAACTTTACTGGAAGGAAGTGAAAATGAGAATCTAATAAGATTGGTTAGGAGAGGTTTTGCTGTTGGTGATGTTTGGAAGCCTTTCACTGAGTTGTTCTGAAATGATACTGTTGATGTTGAAGTCGAATGTGAAGCCATAGGTAGTGTGTTCAAGGCTGGCTCAATTGGACTGTTCAATGTTTTTGAATGGTAGGATATTTGAAGCAGCAGATACAGTTGAGGATAGAACGTGTGCAAAAAGTTTGGGGAGATGAAACCATAACCCTACAACTAAAATGCTATCCTAGAAATGGAAAATATCTGTCTGGAAACATCCAAAAAATGCCTGCAGATTTTTTTTTCTTGTTTTAAATGGCGTGTGATTTTGGCTTTTACATCTTCTTAAGTTTGCGACTGACACTTTGTTTTACAAAAAGGAGAGCAACGGGATATTCTTGCATGGTTCCTATTGGATTGGCAACTGAAGTAAACTGTATACGTTTTACTTTATGTTTGAACCGGCAATTGTAAGATTTTGTTTACAAGGACTATGACAATCCGTACTTGTATCTGGTCAAGGCTCCTCTAACATAGAAAAAACTCATATTTTATATTGTTTATATTTTTTGTCGACCTTTCTCTCTTGTTAATAATAACTGATATAACTAATTCATTGCCGTAACTTTATTACCGAAGTTAAGAGTGAACACATTTGTCAAGGAGGCAAATAAAGAGTATGAAACAATGTTATAAATATCTTACAGGTACTAACATTGAATGTAGTTCTAGTATGATACTATAATAGTATCAGTTATTACCGGATATCATTTTCAATAATTTTTTAAATTAATGAAATAGTTCTTGAATTTTTTAAAATTATAAAATAATCCTTCAATATATTGTACTGTATAATTATAATTTTACATAATCATATCTCCAAAAACATAAGAATATAAATTTAAAATAATAACAATTTATTATTTTTATTAATATTGTTTTTCACATGTTTCACATATAAATAATAACCACAATTAATATGAATAAATGTCATTTAATCTTTATACAAATATAAAATTAAGAACAATAAAACGTATTTAAAATATTACAATTTTATCATATAATAAATAATAATAATATCAAAATAATAATAATAATAATAATAATAATAATAATAATAATAATAATAATAATAATAATAATAATAATAAATATTCATGACTCTTTAACAATTACAATTTACAACAAGAGTTCGTGTCGAGGAAACAATCAACTAGAAGTGAAACCTGAAATAAAAAATATTTACAATTATATTTATATTGCATATATAGAATTTAACATATATATCACATATAAGTGAAATTAAAAGAAAAAGAGAAATAAAAACCTAAAATCTCATTCAATCGAACTCTCGCTTAAATCAAAATAACTTCAATTTTCATTTGGTACAAAATTTTTATTATTGAGAGGAGCCTTATCATCATTATTATTCAAATTTATTGCATCAAGAATGTCTTCCAAATTACTCTTATCTATTAAACCTGGTTCTTCAAAAACCCAATCTAACATATATCGATATAATCAAGGCAAATAAGACTGCTTATTTTATTAAGAGTCCTAATAAACAGTAAAATTAAACTATTAAAAACTTACAATAAATTATATCCAACTTAGTAATGATAATAGCATACCTTTTCTGAAGCTTTAAATTATATCAAACAAAGACCAAGTTGTTCAATCCTTTGTGTTCCAATCTATTCCTTTTCTTGAAATAGATGAATTCAAATGTGCCCCAATTCCTTTCACACCTTGTTATACTATCACATTGACCTAGAATTTGAATTGCAAACTTTTGCAATTATGGAACACCACTTTGGAATTGATAGCATCAAGCAACTGTAAGACAACAAAAATTGACAGAAAAGCAGTGGGAAGAATAAAATGGTTTCAAATTTTATTAAATCGTTTGTTGCATATGTATAAGCTTGTACATAGCCTTAAAACAGATTGTAACAAACTACAGCTATGAAGGAATAAAGCAATGACTTTTGGTTAGAGTAATTAAGAAAATAAAGAAAAAGAAATAATAAGTGAAAAGAAGAAACATGGAGAATACTTGAAGTGGACTAATAAACATAGACACGACATAAAAACGGGCAAGTTGTCTCTTTAGCCTAAGATCTTATTGGTCCAAGTCTAGGAGTGAAGCCCAATAGAGAAGGAGGAAACCTATTCTACCAAACAAAGAAAACACATCGTTTGAGAAACCTCTCTCTAGGGCTTGATACACCGTCGCAAGCTGGGTGGTACATGTCGTGGAGAATGCCCAGCTTGAGTTTGAGGGTGTCGAAAGATGAGCGAGGGAGAGCCTTCATGAAGATGTCGGCAAGATGGCCATGGGAGGTGACGAGAAGGAGATGAAGAATGCCAGATTGAACTCGTTTACGAACCAGGTGACAATCGATTTCTATATGTTTTATTCTTTGTGAAAAATAGGGTTTTCAGTAATATGAATCGCTAACTTATTATCACAGTATAGGTAGGCTGGTTGTGGATGGTCGACTTCTATATCAAAGAGGAGATATGATAGCCACTACAATTTACAGGCGGTGGTGGCGAATGCCTGATACTCAGCTTCGGAAGAACTTATGGAGACGGTAGGTTGCTTCTTCATCTTACAGGAGATCAGCGAGGCTCCTAAAAACACACAATAGCCAGTAATAGATTTTCGAGAGTCTGAACAAGTCCCCTAATCAGAGTAAAAAAAACTTAAATTTGGAGGGTAGAATTGTTGCAGAAAAGAACACCTTGACTTAGAGAACCTTTGAGGTAGCAAAGAACTCGGTGGGCAGCTTGAAGATGCAACATTGTGGGCTTAGTGAGGAATTGAGAAAGCTATTAGATGACAAAGCAGATATCAGGTCATGTGATGGTCAAGTAGATGAGCTTCCTAATTAAGCAGTAGTAGGAGGTGACGTCGATTATGGGTTCTCCATCAACGATAAGTCTTATGTTTTGGACCATTGGGGTAGAAGCTGGTTTTGCATGAAGGAAACCTGTTTCATGAAGAAGATCAATGATGTATTTATGTTGGAACAAGTTAATACCAGAGGAAGAACGAGCCAGTTCAAGACCTAAAAATATTTAACGGGTCCCAACTCTTTGATCTTGAAGGTGGCATCAAGGAACCACTTTGTTGATTGGATGAGCACAAGGGAGTTGCTGGATAGAAGGACATCATCAATGCACACAAGAAGAAAGATGAAGTCATTTTGGTACCTCTTTTTGAACATGGAGTGATCAAAGGTCAATTTAGTGAAGCCATTGGAGATCAAAGCTCAGGTCAGTTTAGAGTGCCACTGTCTGCTGGCTTATTTGAGCCCATTGATGCTCTTTTTGAGATGACAGATCATACCGAATGAGGTAAGTCAAGGCCTTCAGGTGGTTTCATATACACTTTTTCATTTAGTTCACGATGTAGAAATGCATTATTGATGTCTAATTGATGTAAGTGCAATTGTTTTGAAGCTACCAAGACTAGTAGTACACAGATTATGGTGGTACAAGGGAGAAAGTTTCCATATAATGCAAGCCCTTTTGCTGAGTGCAGCCTTTAGTGATGAGTCTACTCTTGCAACGTTGAAGACTGCCATCAGCATTGAATTTGTATTTGTGGACCCATTTGCACTCAATTGCTCATTTGTTTGGAGATAAGAAAGTGAGCTCCCATGTGTTGTTATCTTGTAAAGCTTTCAGTTATGCATACATTGCTTCTCTCTATTCTTGATGTTTGATTGCTTGCTTATAGGTTTTAGGTTCTAGGTTCTTTAAAAGATGTGAGTGTAGTGAAGTAGACTTGGAGTTGAGGGGATAGATTGTTGTAGGTGAGAACAGATGACAGAAGATGAGGAGAAGTATAAGGTAGGGTAGGACAATCATAGTCTGTAAGGTAGGCAGGAGGATGAGATGTTCTTGTTGAACGACGAAGAACTGGCATGGAGGGGAAGGTGAAAAGGAGGAGGGGGTATAGATGGTGGTAAAGGTGAGGGAAAGGGAATCAGTAGAAGATGGAGGTAGGGTAGGTAAAATAGGAGAGGGAGAGCAGGTGTCTACTGGTGAGGCAAGAAAGGGAAAATGATTTTCATAAAAAATTACATCTCTAAATAGAAGGAGGGTTTAGGCAGTCAAGTCAAAAACTTTGTAACTTTTAGTACCTATAGAAAAACTAATAAACACACATTTTCTTTCCCTAGTAGTGAACTTACCTCTATTTGTTTTGTTAGTGGAAGCAAAACAGAGGTAGCCAAATACCTTTAAGGGGACAAGGTTAGGGTTAGTGCTATAAAGAATAGAATAGGGGAATTTATGAGATAAGAGAGGTGAGGGAACTCTGTTGATTAGATAATCAACATGGAGAATACATTCAGACCAGAATTTAGTGGCAGATTAGCTTGAATTTTCAAAGCTCTGACTACATTGAGAATATGCTGATGTTTCCTTTTAGCTCTTCTATTTTGCTATGGTGTTTCAACACAGGTAGTTTTATGTAAAATGCCCTTTTCTCTGTAATATTCTGTCAATGCAAATTCTAGGTCATTATCACTATGAAGTCATTTAATTTGCTGACCAAATTGTCTTTCAACATAAGCACAGAACCCTTTAAGTAAGTCTCTAGTTTCTGATTTTTGTTTCATCATGTAAACCCAAGTCATTCTATTATGGTCATCCACAATGGTTAGAAAAAATTATATCCTAGAGCAGATGGTGTATGGTAAGGGCCCCATATATCGACATGAATAAGATCAAAACAAAAATTTGCAATTGATAAACTGGTAGAGAATGGTAATTTCTTTTGTTTATCAAAATGACAGACATCATATTGTTCAATGAATTGAAAAGTAACCGAGGGATCAAATTTAGATAGACATTTGAGTCTTTGATTAGTTAAGTGTCCTATTCTTTTGTGCCATCAGTTGTCTTGGTTTATTGAAGTAGTATATAAAAGGGAGGTGACATCTTAGGAAGGGGGAGTGAGATGATATAATCCACTGACTTGCTTAGCAAAACTAATCGTCTTCAGTGACTTGGTGTCCTGAATTTGACATAAGTCAGAAAAAAGGTTAGTCGACATTGGGAATCTTTAGTGAGTTTACTGATGGAGATAAGATTGAAAGAGAAAATAGGCACAAAAGCAATATTTGTGAGAGTGAGAAAAGAGATGAGGTCCCAATGTGTATGACAGGAACAAAGGCATTATTTGGTAGTCTGACTGTTAAATTTTCTACTATCTTGTAGCTGGAAAACTGATCTAGGGAGCAGATAATGTGGTATGTAGCTCCAGAATCAAGGAGCCATGTGGATGACTATAAAACAGAAGGTAAGACTGAACTGGGAATACCTTACTGAGCACTAGAAACTATGTTGACATGAGTAGTGCTGACTAGTTTGCCTTTGATATCTCCTTCTCTATGCAGAAGTTAGAGTAGCTGCGAGTATTGTTCTGCATTGAGGTGATAACCTGGAGAGTCCTGAGATAGTTCTGAGATAGGAGAATTAGTGAAGTCTGTTGTAACATTTTCAAGGTTAGTTTCAACTTAGTTAATAGCTTTAAATTTGGTTTAATGGTTGTCTTTAGTGGAATAAAAGTTTCAGGGGTTTTGGGAAAAGTTAGTGGGTAGCTTTGGGAAAAGTTAGTGGGTAGCCATGTTTGCGATAGCATTTAGTTTCTATGTGGACATTATTGCCACAAAAGTAACACACAGGTTTCTTGTTAGGATAGAAATATTGTTTGGGGTCAAACTTAGTATAGAAGGCTTGGGGTTCAATAAAGGGTGTGGAGAGGGAGTGCTAGAGAGTAAGATTTAGTTATCTTTCATATTGGGCAACCATAGCAAAAACCTTCTTAATGTTAAGCAAGGGGTTCATAAGCATGATGTGAGATTTAACAGTTGAAAAGGACTTATTCAAACCTCTAAGAAATCTGATGACACAATCATCATCTTGATAGGATTTTATAGTAGCCAAGAAAGCACATGAACAATATGGTTGACAACTACATTTAGGTAGAGGTCTGAGCTTGAAGAACTCATCCCATAGCATTTTTAAGTGGCCATAGTAGTTTGAGATAGAAAGGGTTCCTTGACGGAAAGCGTAGATTTCGTCTTGTAGACCTGATATTCTGAAAGGGTTAGCTTCAGAAAATCTTCCTTATAAGTCCTTCCAAACATCCAATGCTGAGTAAAACCATATTACTTTTTGTGCTATGGATTCAGACACTGATCTTAAGAGCCAAGATAGGACCATTGTGTTGCATCTTTCCCAATATACAAATGAGGGATCATCTTTGTCTAGCATGGGTATAGTACCATCAATAAATTTTAGTTTGTTTTTGGATAAAAGGGCCATTCGCATGCATCTTACCCATGGATGGTAATTGGTACTAGTGAGAGGAGAAGAAACAAGAATGAGAGTGAGGTTTTCATTAGGGTGTAGATAATAGGGACTTGCTGGATGATCCTCTAGTCTGTAATTGTTCTGACCTTGATTTGTAATGACATGGGCGTATGAGGGGCCTGACATGACAAAGGAAGGAAGAAGGAAGAAATAAAAAGCTAAACAGCCAAAGACCATCGAAAAAAGAGAAAACAGAAAAAATATAAGAGGCTGACGTTGTGCTGCTAGACAACTGATGACCAAGAAGAAGAAGGAAGCCAAAATAAAGCGCTGCTATGGTGCTCTGATACCATGACAGAAAAATAGTTAGAAGAATAAAATGGCTTTGAATTTTATTGAATCGTTTGTTACCTATGTATAGGCTTGTACATAGCCTTAAAATAGATTATAACAAACTACAGCTATAAAGGAATAAAGTAACGACTTTCTGTTAGAGTAATTAAAAAAATAAAGAAAAAGAAAAAATAAGTGAAAAGAAGAAACATGAAGAATAGCTGAAATGGATCAGTAAACATAGACACGACAAAAAAAGGTGTAAGTTGTCTCTTGAGCCCAAAATCTTGTTGATCCAAGTCTAGGAGTGAAACCCAATAGAGAAGGGGGAAACCTAGTCTTCCAAACAAAGAAAACACATCGTTTGAGAAGCCTAGGGTTTATCATCATTGAAGCTCTCTCGAGGGCTTGATAAAAATAACATTATAAACAAAATAAAATGATGATTAATTTTCAACAAGTAACAGAAGTGGAAAAAATATATATCTGGATTAAGTTTGTCTCTTTGACGAATAGCAATTGGCATTCCAAGATCACTAAAAGCATCCTTATAAATTTCCATTTATAAGTTTAGGAGATCTTGCATTATCTTATGGGCAAAAATTGTTGTAATAGTTAATAGCATTCCTCTACTAACTTCAGCTTTCTTTGTAAAATTGGTTTGAAATAGGCACTAGGATTTAAAAATGTCATAGTTGTAAACAACAAAGAGTAAAGTTATCTTTCCTATATCTTATTGATGAGTACATGATAAGGTGTGTACAAAGAAGGCCTATTTGTCATATTGCCCTTGATTGCTTCCTTCGCTCTCTCCTTGACATTATAAAAATAACCCATTGTTGTCTTCTCATCACTATCAGCCAGATGAAGTACCCTCATTAAATGCTCATAAACTCGAATGAAAAATTGACGTTGGACTAAAATTTATTATGTTCAATTATAATTCTAGAAACCTCCAATATAGCATTAGACCTACCCACACTTGGACAACACATTGTCCTTAATGTGAGGAGAACCAAAAAATATAAAGGAAACTAAAAATTAACAAGAAAAACAAAATCAAAAAGAAAAAAGTTAGAGCATGAAACTTGTTTCGGTGATTGAGGTGGTGACAGTGTTAGAGATGGGATCTAAACTCCTTAAGTAGTGAAGTATTTATCAATCATCTTAATGTCGTGGCATTGTCGTTGTTATTCTTGCACCAACTTCTTCAATAGTTTATTATTGGCTGAAACCACATTAAGCACCTTCTCCCATCCTACTGCTTCCTCATCCTTAGTCTCCTCACTAGTTGAGTCTTCAACTTACTACTAAAGTGGTGTAAAGCTTAAACTAGCCTGCCTTATCTTGTGCTTCACGTGTGTTTTAGAGCTGACTTCTGAAAGTTCCATACGTTGGACCGTTAAGATCTCAGCTCTTCTTAGATGATGATGATTAAGAAATTCAAGCATAACAACAGCTAGTTCATCAAAATTTACACCATAATAGTCAACAATTTCAGTAACCAGATAACCCATGCCAAGATAACTGCTTATCTTTTTAAGAGTAACAATTATAGTATTAAAAATGTGAGTGGTTGTGTAAAATTTAATATCATTGTCCATGCATCGCAAAATAAATAATTCTTTCATGGAAAAATTGTTACTTTTGGATTTATCAAAAATAGTTTGACACATTAATTTTTGAATTAACAAATGTTTAGGACTACAAATAAAATTGTTATGGGCATTCCTAACAATAAAGTCATCTAACCCAGTTAATTGAGTCCAGTACCTTGTGGTATGAAAATTATCACGTGTATCAACTATGTTCGATTATAGGAATCCAACAATTTCATACATAACATCATAATTTAATTAGGATGGTTGACCCCACACCAAAACCAAAATTCAATAGGGTTACTAAATGCAAATTGAAGAGAAGCGAAAAATTCTCTAGTCAGTTCCTCATACATAACAAAATTAAAATTAATGAACTTGTCCTATTGAATTATACTACTCAAATTTTCAACCTTTTCTTTCAACTTAATAGTATACAATATATCAAAATGAATAGAAAAAGATTTTGTGCACTGCCACCTATTAAGATGGTTAAGATACCATCTTTGTGTACTGCCACCTGAAGATCAATTTCTCTCATTTAATATTTAGGAAAAGATTTCTACATATATACTCTCTCAATGATTCCACAAGCTCTCTTTCAGACATAACCCGTACCTTCATAGTTTCTCCTCCTCAAGTCCTCCTATGTTCACCTCTATCATCTCTCTCGTAAGCTCTCGTATCTACTCTTTTTCTATCTCTTTTAACTCAATCTTATGAATGTTGAAGTTCCAATAAGCTTTTTGAGACTTTAAACAATGCTGTTAGTTACTTTAAAGTCCTCAAACACCTCAATTATGTAATTATTAATGGGGAACTTCATTAATAATTGATATAGTGACATCACATATTTGAAAGTAAACAGTGGATCTTCCTAGAACAGTATTATTTACTGAAGGTCTATTAACTACATGAAACATTATAATACTGGCAACCTACCTAATTTTGGTTCCCATCATTAATAAAGTGCAATATTATTTAAATCATGGATTTGCCTCCTCTAAATCCAGCCAATGATATTGGCATAGACTTAAGTTGTTTCATTTTAAACCCTAATGACTTAAAACATATCATAAAATAAGATGTCTAAAAAGCTACAATTATTAACCGAAATCCTTCTCACCTAATAGTTTTATGGTTGCTATGATAATTGTTAAGTCATTATTATGATTAATCACTAGGATCCTCCCCTTCAAAAATCATGAACTTCATCGACTTCCTTCTCTTGTTTTCTTTACCTATAATATAGATCAAAGAGTCAGGTTTCATACAAATTTGTTCAATGATAACCTACTTACCTTTAAATCTTCCTCTATATCTTGTTGATGACCCCAACCCTAGTTAAGGCTCCCTTGGGTTTGCTATCATAATCCTTAGGCTAGATCAATCACATTGCCTATATTTATCTACATACTTAAGATTATTTTTCCATAAATTGACCTAACTCTCCCGTATTGAATAGGGAATTCACTGCTTTTCATAGATCTTGACACTCTTCTAGTTTATATCCATACTGTTAGTAGAAGAGGAAAAACTTTTTTGATAGTCTAACATTTGGGTTAATGAGGGCGTAATCAGATGTATGTAACAATATAACACCCTTAGACTTGTAAGTTCTCTTTCCTTCCTTAGAATATCCCTTTCTTTGTACTTTCCCTTATTGGACTATCCTAAAATACTCCCTCTTTCTCCCTTCCTCTTTCTACCTAAGGCATATGTTTAACCGTTTCTAAGGAGTGCTTTACCTTGTCTCCAAATAGTGCTCTATCTCCTCTAAGGAAATAAATTGTTGATCTCATTCCTTCACCTCCTTTAGAGTATACATCTTATTCATTAGAAATGATTTCGACAAAAGGTTAGTGGTATCTTATGCTTTTTTTAAAGGATATTGTTGATATGGTAGTGTTTAAGTTTGGAAATTTCATAACCTCCACACTTTATCTTTAACCTGAGATTCTCCCCTTAATATTGATAAGTGAGCTTCAAACCAAATTTAATTTTTCTGAAGCTTAATATTAACCACTTTGGAATGGTTTGATAACAATCCCATATAGCTCTTGGCAGAGTTAAAGCAAAGCATTGCACTTTAAGGTGTTTGAGGCCATATACAAATCCTTAATCTCTTGAAAGCAACATGATTCTTGGGGTTTTTCATAATATTATATGTTTCCAAATTAGGTAGTCTAAACTTAATTGAGAGTGCCTCTCTTATAATATACTAGGTGAAAAAGATATTAGGGGCTAAATGGACCTTATCTTGTAAGATTCCAAAGGGTCTGATAGTTTATCTAATCCTTCCTTCAAAGACTTGGAAATGTGTCTAGCATTTACAATTCCTTAGCCTTGATAATGTACATTATCTTTTTTTTACTCTCGGAAGACCTTGCTATTGATAGTTCCTAGGCTTGGGGATGTTATTGCACCTTTTTCATCCAAGGAGCATCCTATTGAGATGTCATTACCTGTACTACTTTTTAAGAATATTGCTGTTAAGATGTCATTACCCATTTTTTTGTCTCATTGTAATGATTCAAATTCTTGTTAAATTACTTATAATGGACCAATAAGGAGAAAAGCCTATAAAAGAATAAGTTGAGCTTAAGAAAGCTTAAGTTCATTTCTATCTTAAACTCTTTTCCCTATAGTTTACTATTCACTCCTAATTTTCGAAACTTATACATTCACCGTCCAACCACCATTTCTAGTGACCTACTATCCAACTACCATTTCCAACGACCTAGGGCTTTATAGAAAGCTCTTGAAATGCTTTACGAAACCCCTAACTTATTTCATGAAAATGAATTGGATTTAGAGGAATCACGATTGAAAGTTTCAGTTCATTTAGGTAAACATTGATCTGCTATTTTTAGTCTTTTTTTGTATGAAACTAACACCCCCATCATGTCTAACGGTCTTAAAAATGTAGGAAAGGAGGGAAACCTGACACAAATTAGCCCATTTTGTTGGTGAATAGAAATGAGTCACCTTTGAGATTTAAACCTTCGATTCTCACAAATCGGGAGGAGTTTTGACGCAATAACAATGCCATTGGATTCCTAGAGGTAATCTCATCATTTCTAGGTAGGTGGTAAAGATCACCGGCACGTGTATCCCACGCTCCGATGATTTTGGTGATTTTTCGACCAACCAAAAATGGTTGGAAATAATTTTAAAAATTTTCAAATATTATGTGGATCAATTTTTATAAAAGAGGTTTATTGAAATTATTCATACTTTGTGAGATAAAAATTTATAAAGGGATATTTTTAATAAAAATGCATAAATTTGATTAAATTGAGTCATTGTTGAGCATAACTGAGGGTATGTGAGTTGGAAATTACTGCACTTGAATTATGATTGGATTTATTATAAATTTTTGTGATCTAAATATGGACTCAACTAGGCATGGACATATAGTTTGGAGGCACAAATTGAGTTGTGGTTGCTGGTGGTTATAGAAGTGTCTTTTCATTATAAGAATGACCCTTTTTTCAAAAGGGAAATGTCCGTTTTATGAAGAAAATCTGACAAATTTTTAGTAGACTCTTAGTAAAATATGTCATCGTCATTTTTTTAAATAGAAAATAAAACTCTTTAGTATTGAATCATGGTCCTATTCTTGAGGTATCTAAATTGGTTTAGGTTTTAAATGCTAATGATCATTCCTATTTTTCTTTCTATAGATCAAATCAAGAGCAGAACCTTCCACTTCGAGACACTAAGTTTCGTGCGAAGGAGCACATTCTACTAGTGAGTTAATATCATGGTTATGAATATGCACTAGATTTTCATATTCATCATGGAAATCACCAACATATGCATGCATTACATTCATACATATGGATTGGCACATGTATACATATTTTTTTTGTGAAATGTTATGCTTGTCTTGATATGTGATGATGTGGAGGATTGTTATGGTATGAGTTACTTGGTGGGTTTCACTAAGTTGTGCACACAGTGAGTCAATTAGTCAGGTATAGAATTGGGTTAGTATGAGATCCATTGATTGAGATATGACGTTGCGATTGGGGAGGTCCAGTCGAGCTTGCTCTCAGACATCAATCGATATATGGTATATGAGAGGTAGCATAATTGTGACAATTTGGTCGAGCTTGCTCTTGGATGGCAATCATGTTGTAGCGAGTCTATGGCAGTTCAGTTGAGTACGGCTCTCAAACAATAGTCCACTACATTAAACCAAATGACTCTTGTGGAACAAAAGAGCCCCTATGGCTATGATATATGGGTAAGAGGTATGTTATAGGGTCAGTCATTAGTCCTCCACTATTTTTTGTGATTTGTGATTGTGATAATTGTGTGACATGATATTGTTATGGGAAATGCATGCATGATTATAAGCAAAATCATCATGTTATGAAATTGCATTATGGATGTAACACATTCTAAATATATAAATTTTTATGTACCATTTGAAATCCTTAGGAGAGCATAACATAACCAAAATATTAATTCACTCAGCAAGGTCTTAAATTACACTGTTTAGTTAAATTAAAGCAGTAGGAATGTATTAAGGGCAATTTTGGCATGTCACTTAAGATTAAAAGGCATGAAGCACTAAAGGAAGGGTAGGAATGACTTTTAGCACTCATTAAGGGCAAAATTGGAAGAGGAAAAGTGTTGTCTTGATTATTAGAAGAAGAAAAACGTGAATGAAGGGAGAGAAGAGTGAAAAACATGAAAAAGAAAGAAAGAAGTGAGAGAGTTTCGGCCATTAGAGAGAAAATAAGAAGAAGCAAGTTAGGGTTTATTTTCTTAGCTTTTAAGAGTGATTTTGAGGTAATTCAAGAAGAGAAAAAGAAAGAGGAAAAGAAGAGCTATCATTTGAGCCAAACATCTCTTTGTTTGGTGAAGATTCAAGGTAAGCCCATTTTTAATCCTTTGGATTTTTAGAAGGGTTTTAGTTCATAAAGCTTAGGAAATGCATGAGTTTAAGTATTCTAGAATCAAATTTTAGTGAATTTGCTTTTTGGGTTCTCAATTTGTATTCCTATTGAACTGCTTTTTTGCCAATATTAAATGGAATCAAGAGAGGCAAGAGGAGCAAGAGAAGAGGCATTTTAAAGCAAGTTTTTAAGCAAGGAATCAAGGTGGGTTACACGTTTATAGTTGAGTTAATGAGCCATGAGTATTTTTCCAAATCAATAAAGTTAAATAATTTGAAGTGCTTTATAAATGTTGCATTTATTGCTTCTTAAATGATTTAAGAAATTGCTACATGTTTGGTACATGAATCTTGATGATGATTTGTGAAATGATGATGGAAATTGTATTTGAAAAATATCATGCTTATGGAAATCTTGATTTTGAAATGTCCAAGAAGTTACAAGATATGAAATTCATGTTTGTGTGGGTTTGTGGTGGTCTATTCTATTATGTCCGTGCATATTGACTCTGTTAAAGACTTCTCTCGTCTGCCCGATAGTGGCATAGAGCTCCTTCAAGGACTCCCTTATGCTTACGACTACGTAAAACCACTATATGGGATTGTGTTAGTTCGTTATGTTCACGACTACACAGGACCATTTCATGGGAATGTGTTAGCTCGTTCTGTTTACGGACCTCCCAAACCATTGTGATTGCTTATGTGTTTATGATTGTTTGACAAGTTGAGAAATATATGACTTATGTTGATGAATTGTTTGACAAGCTTGAGAATTTCATAAATATGTGTTCTATGGATTCAATGTAATTTATTATGGCAATGAATATTTTTCAATGGTTTTGCTTGTTTCTTCGCTATAAACTTGTTACCCACGAGCTTTAAGCTCACCCCCTATTCCGTCCCATCTTCGGGTGATGAGCAAGAGATCGAGTGATCGAGCATGAGGGCATTACTCCGGATTATGCTTATTTTTTATTTTAAGTTAATTTTTGTAAAACAAGGCTTTAGTTGCTTTTTGAGCAATTCTACTTTGTGTAAATTATGTATTTTTGGACAATGATGTATTGTGGCTTGAAATGCCCATTAAAGCTTTGTAAAACTCTTATTTTTTGATGATAATGAAATATGATTGTGTTTTTTCTCATGACTCTCAAAGTTTGTTCATTGCATTTTCAAGCATTCATAGGGTTAAAATCTATGTTCTGACTTCAGGGGGAAAACTGTATTGATCTAGACTGATTTAGGTAAATTTGTCCTCTTGGAAGTTGTAGTTTATCCTTTTAGCTTTCCAATGATATAAAGTGTGTAATTTTTGGAGATCAAAGTTGAGAGTTATGTTTTTTACAAGTTAGTGATACTGCACAGGGTGAATGCTGGACATTTTATAGACTTTTTCTTAACTCAAGTTAATAGAAAATGAGTACTTTGGTGCCTTGAAATGGGAGGAATTAGGATGGTAGTTTATAGATAAATGGAAGGTGACAATGGAGTGGAATGTGTGCTAAAATATTGAAGTATGTATAGACATGGTTGATGTTATGTTTATGTCATATTGATGAATATGCATAAGTTTGAATGTTATGCTTTTGGGTTGATGATCAATCATAGATTGTGATTTGGTTGTAAATGATATTGAATTGGAATGGAGGTGAAAATGATGAGTAAAATAAGTTAGAAATGATAGATATGCATAAAAGGAGTCATAGGTAACTTGTAGGAGTTAGAAATTTGAAATTTGACCCATAGATGTCCGTTGGGCGGACTTGATGTCCGCTAGGCAAACCTTCTCAGGAATTTTAGTGTTTCAGCTCAGTTAATGTCCGTTTGGAAGGACATATGTCCGCTAAGCGGACATTCTCGGGACAGTTATGAAAATGTGAAATGTTTTGACCCTCTAGATGGCAAAATCTCTCTTCAGGGTCCTTACGGAAGTTGTAGAACTTAAAGTCTTCTTCGCAATCATACTTAAATGGTCTTAATCCGACATCCCTAGTGAAAGTTAGGCTTTTTTATCCCAAATCATGTACAAATATAAGCTGTGGGCTTTTCGTTGCTTCCTTATGATACATTTAGGCTTGAATGGAGCTTGAATGAGTGATATGTTTAGGGTGATGATTAAGGATATGGACATATGAATGGTTTGTCATATATCAAGTGCCCAATTATGGAATTATAGGATGTTATAAGAATGAAGATGAACCCATATTAACTAATGAGGTTCCATGATAAGAACCCTACAGATTGCTGCGCACACGTTTTATGACTCTCAAGTTAGACTCCAGAAATAGGGTCTAACATGAGTTACTCTTGAATCCGAAGCTTTTGCAGTAATATTTGTTGAGTGAAAGAGCGCCTGAGGAATCATTGAGCGGACTATCCCTATTGCCAGTCCACACCACAGTTTATCCCGGTACTTTCTGATACCAAATTCCAAGATAACTACTGTTAGAATTGCTGAGGCTGAAAAATCCTAAGACAAACTTATCTTCATTGGAGATTAGAACCTCACCGTCATTGAGCATTTGGTTCATGGATATGGTGTCTCTAGAATAACAAAATGTGAAAAGGAGCATTAGAATATAAGATTTGAGAAACATTTTCCTATATTCTCATGTGTTTGACTCAATGACCCATCATTTTGTGGTGGTATTTCAGACAAGTTCTGACTTTTTTCTATCTGGTTTTGGCATTCAGTGTTGAGGTTGATCTAAAGAACCATCCTTGCAACTGGTTAATAATGCCCGTCATATTAAAGTATTTGCAAAATGTATTGATTTGATTATGGTTCACAGTGACAAGACAATCTGTTCAAACTTTGGGCATCTGTGCATAGCGTGTTTGGAAACACTTGGGACCCAGATACTAAATATTCGGCTCTAACTTCCTTTACACTGATTTGTTCCGGCCCTTTGAAAATTGCTGTCAAGTTTGCACTTATTTTCTATCCCTCTTCTATGCTATCGGGTCAGTTGTGCAAGAAGGTGATAGGAAACATCTTGGCTTATGATACAAAGATCACCTTGGGACTCGACTTTCACTGAAGTTGATTGCCAACATCCTTTGCACAGCAATCTCACTTAGGTCGGCTTAAGCAAAACTTCAGCCTTCAACGACCTCAAAGTGTTTAACTTGCACACTCGAAGAAACAATGCTACGAAAGCAATAAGAAAATAAAGGCAACAAGGAAGAGAAGAGTGATATGGTTAACCCAACCTTTATATTACTTTCCCTCAAAAGAATACAAGGAATGCTCTCTCTTTAGATAATTTAAAAGCAAAGCTCGAATGAGCTATATATAGGCATTCTAACTTGGATGTTAAGTTACATTCAGAATCCCACTCAAACTGAACTACCTAAGATCTTGCTAATGTCACGTCTATCGCTATCAGATTACATCATGTGGACCAATTGGATGACACCCCCATCCAAATAGGACTTTAACTGATAAGATAGAATCTA
>JAOTAY010000189.1:7926599-7938866 GCA_025629805.1 Erythroxylum baracoense | reverse complement strand
TTAACTTAAATTCTTATGGACAGGAAAAACTGTGTTTTTCTTAATTACCGTAATATAATTTCTTATTCTTACCTCAATGTTAATTACCGTAACATTTAAAAAGATATCCATGTCAGAGTAATGTATATTTGTTTACGTTCTATATGTTTTAAAAGGAAATAAAGAAAAACATAAAAGTAAAAGATTTTGACAAGATATGGTACTGCTATTCTTTTTCATTAAATTGAATGCATTGGCATTTTCATCCTTTTGTCTTGTCCATCAAATCTCATGTAATTGGGGTTTCAATTATCTCTTGGTTTGCTAATATTCGTACTATCAAGTTAACCAATATGGTGCAGCTCCAATAAATCAGAAAATTATCAAACCCTGGTATCTTTTGTGTATTGGAGTCATACAGTTGCGTGACGATTTCATGGTGCTCTGATCGATACTCATGATTGAAATTTAACTTGCGCTCCGCAGAAACAACTCAAATCCTTTATGCCTTTACCCCTGTCTTTATTCTATTCCATTGTATCCCAGCCATTTATTTATATAGGACCTACATAAATAGATGACTAAGATGCAATAAAATAGGGTAGGGACAAGTGTCAGAGCACAGAGGATCACGTTTCTCGTAAAAACGGGTCTCTAATCATTGTACAAAAAACTTTTGGTGCCAAATTGTTCTATAATATTTAATATGTGAAGTAATTTCTTTCTCGGTATATAGAAAGTGATAAATTTTAAAATTTTGGACTTAATTGAAATTTTAACATCTTTCTTCATCTATTATATGTCCTTCATCAGACAAGTTAGTTGCATCAATAAATTCAAATTTTTGATATTTTATTCATAAAATTGAGTTATATCAATTTAGTATCAAAGTATTGATTATCGACAAAAGAAGACAACGGTATATTGCAGAGAAAATTAAATGCCAAGATATTAAATGACTGGAAGAAAATTTAGGGACATAGAAGATGGAAGCAAAATGTAAAAAGACAATTAAGAAATTGAAGAAAATGATATTGCAATTGAAAATGGTAATCAAATTCGTCAAAATGTGGAGGAAGATAAAAGGATACTAGAGATGAATATAAGCAATTTACACACAGAGTTTATTATGTCAACTATGATTAATAAAGTTGAATCCTCTTCTTTTGATGATAAAGGTCTTCATAACTAAATTCTTATATGTGAGCAGTTCTTTATGTTAGATAAAATCTAATAGAACTTAAGGCGCGTATTGTAGTAATATTGCACTATATTAAGACACTAGTTGTATCTGACAAACATATCACCAAGGTGGGGAGAGTACGCAATAGCATTAAACTACTTCTTCGAAGAATCCATGTTTGATAATCAAATGGAGAGTTAGAAGGATTTAAAGTAGATTAGAAGTGTGAAGGATTATTATGCCAAATTGACTTTTATATGACAAGTTGGTGATAATAATACTTCTAGCCATATTGTCCAAGTAATGTTTAAGAAGAGCTAGAATTTTGAGTGACAAGGATATTTTATTAAGTTTCAGACGAGGATACTTTATTAAGTTTCAAGGCTTCAACGGATTCTTCATCGTTGTAGTTCTTCTCAACCCGTGTCTTTTGTGTATTGGAGTCATACAGTTGCGTGACGATTTCATGATGCTCTGATCGATACTCATCGCCCAAACAATTATTTACAGGTGTCATGTCTAGTACGAAAAACTTTTGGTGCCAAATTGTTCTATAATATATGAAACAGTTTCTTTCTCATACGTAGAAAGTGATAAATTTTGAAAATTTGAACTTAATTAAACATTTGGCATCTTTCTCTATCTATTATATGTCGCCCCGAGTCACTTCATCAGACAAGTTACGTCAGATATAGAAATTAAGCACAAGTAGAAGGAAACAGCTATAATAATTATTGAAGAGGGCTAGTAACCACTTAATTGAAAATTTGGCATCAAACATTAATTGGACAATTTAGATGGAAGGATTAATAATGTAACGTAGTAAAATATTGTTTGGTAGATAGATAGAATGAAATATAATGTATAATAATTGACTATTGTACCCCTGATATTAAAATGGTTGTTGCAGGAGGTTTAACACTATGATTTTAAAACAGAAATCATGTCTAATTAAAAAGTCTCGCACAATCTTGACAAATAATTTTTTATATATTTTCTATTTTAAAATAATAAAAATTTTAATAAAAGTTTTTTATTTTATTATTAATTATATACAAATATTATTATTAATTATTTAATAAAATTTATTCTATTATGTGTGATTTATATTTAAAAATTATTTATTTATATAGAAATATATGCAAACAATTAAAGAATAAATTTTCATATATTTTCTATTTTCATTCACAAACATTCTATTAAAATTTTTATTATTAATTATACACAAATTTTATTAATATTATAAAAATATTATTATTAGGGTAAGGGGAAATAATATAAAAATATTATTAATTATATACAAGGAAGTTACGGCTAAAAGAAATAATTTGTATTAAAGAAATTATTGAAGGTATATTAGGTAGTATGTAGTTATTAGTTTATGTTTCATCTTAAATCCTCCAAGTTGGAGGTTTCTTATTTTCACTGATTAGGATGGAATGGAACGTAACATAAAACCCTTCTCTTCCATCTTATTCCGTTCCTTTCTATTATGAAACCCTCAACCAAATGATGGAACTAGTGTGGTACGTTCTATTCCGTTCTATTACTAAACTTCCAACCAAACAGACTCTAAGTGATGGATTTGATGCGCTGAATATCGTTCCGATACCAATACCAGATTCAGCTGTAGCATGATATTATACTGATAAGTACATAATATTATTTTTGGTAAATTTTTAAATTTATAAAATATTTTCTAAATTTTTTTAAATTATAAAATAGTTTGTAATATATTATACTGTGCAATTTATAATTTTACATCAACTGTCTTCAAAAATTATAATTATTAAAATTTAAAATAACAATAACTTATTTATTTTTATTAATATTATTTTCACATATTTGTAAAATTATATGTAATAAAAAATTAACTTAAATTCTTATGAACTGTAAAAACTGTGTTTTTCTTAATTACCGTACTATAGTTTCTGATTCTTACCTCAAAAGTTATTTTTATTCTTCTTGTCAAGAGTTTAACAAGTAAAAACAAGCACAAGACATCATTTTGACCATTGTATAACAGTAACCAAACTACTACTATTGCGGGCAAAAACTGAATCAACTCCATCATCACCCTAAAAAAAACTGAACTTGCAGGACTTAGAACAAGAATTCAATTACGGGGAAACTCAAATGAAACAACAAAAGAACCAGAAATGTGAAACCTTCCGTTGGTAATCAGCAAGCTTGCATCTTTGGGTCTTCAAAGAGAGAATGGCTTTATCCATCTTAGTGATCTTGGGTTTCTTCACAAACATGTTCCCCATTTTGAAGAACACCAGTACAAAAACCCTTGAGAGAGACCCACTGAGTCAGAGACCAAGACCGTGAGTGGAGAAAAGAGAAGAGAGTGTGAAGAGCGTGAGGGGCCACTGAGCCAGAGACGAAGAGCGTCAGTAAGAGTCGTCGAGAGAGAGGTGTGCTGCTACGTGAGTGAGAAAGATAGGGGTGTGCGTGAGGGAGAGGGACAGAAGTTGTCCAACAGAAACAAAGCTTTCGTTTACCTATTCCGGATGTTTGCGGAATAGGTAAAGACGGGATGTTTCCGGACGTTTTTGTTTAGCTATTCCCCCATATCAACGAATTCTTATTCTACGAAATGGTTATTCCGTAGGTATTTTTGTAACCAAACAAAGACAAGCTAATACGTAAGAATAGAGAGGTAATAGAAAAGCTATTACCGTGAACCAAACAGCCTCTTATAGTTCTGTTTGTCTTTGCCTATCTCCATTGTTAAGTTGGTAGAAGGAGACGGAAAAGAGCTTATGGGACCAATGGGTAGAGGAAGCACTTACAAGGCTTGATTCACTTAGAATTCTTTGTTCTCTTAGACCCATTTACCTTGCTAACGACCCACACCAGTCATAATTAGAAACTCCTGAAGGAGCTTATGAAGTGTTCGGTGAAATGTAGTTGTAGGATCGATCCTTAGTTTAAATCTTTGGGTAATTTTGACTTGTTTCTCTTTTGCTCTTTTACATGGAAGTTTGGTCATACATGGAGGTTGTTGCACTAATTTTTCATGCCGTGCACTAGAGACGGGGAGTTGAGACAGAGTGAGAGAGAGACAAAACTAGAGGAAGAGGTAGCGATGGATAATCGCCAAAGAGGAGAACCGGGAGAGAGAGTGATTGAGTGAGAGAGAGTGAGAGTAGCAAAGCAATGTCGGCGTGGGGATGTTTTAAGTAAATTTCGGTGCAAAACAATCCTCCAAAATTTTAAAATTGACGGTATATGTCAGTATTGAACCAATATTTTAAATACTGACTAATATCGGTCAGTATCAGTACAAATTACCAATAATTATATACCAAGTTTCGTATTGTTTTTTGCCCACTTCAGCGGTACAAAACTCACAATATTGGTTTGATCTTAATTTGTGGCCTTTTGTTTTTATTTATTCTTTTTGTTTTTGTTTTCAAGTTAAAAGCATTTTTTTTTTAGTTTTGAGTTTTTAATTTTTATTTTAGTTTCTTTTTCAAAATTTATGAAAACAAAAAATATATGACTTTTATTTTCTGTTTCTTTTTTTTATAATCTGATTTACTATCAATGAATTATATATTATTTAATTATTTAATATATTAACTATTAATAAGAATTATGAATAAATATATTTAGTATTATAAATTTATCTAATTAAAATTAGCTATTAATAAAAACTATTAATAATTTTATTTTATTTAATTATTTTAGTTAAATTAAATGAAATTAATAATTATTAATAAATATAATTAAATTTAAATTATCTTCAACATATATATATATATATATATTTCAAATAAAAATTGATCTAATAACTAAAATATATTTAAAATAAAGATTAATTTATAAATAAATTTTTTACTTTTAAATTATTTATATTAAAAATAAAATAATTTTTATTGATAATTTATTAATAAATCTCATATAAGACATTAAAATAAATTGTATTAATTAAAATAATTTATCTTTAAATTTTATATTAATTATCATACATTATAGGAATTTGAAAGCCAACCATATGGTCCACATCCAGATATTTGGTGTTATAACTAATTATAGGAATTTGAAAGCCAGCCATATTCAGATATTTGGTGCTAAACTTTATTATAGGAATTTGACAGCCAACCATATCCAATCTTAGGAAAATTACTACTCCCAAGAAAAGACATTAAAAAGTATTAGAGATGTAGAATTTTATTTTTAATTTAAAATTATTTGAAAAGATATTCATGTCAGAGTAACGTATATTTGTTTACATTTTATATGTTTTAAAAGGAAATAAAGAAAATAAATAAAAGTAAAAGATTTTGCCAAGATATGGTACTGCTATTCTTTTTCATTAAATTGAATGCATTGGCATTTTCATCCTTTGTCCATCAAATCTCATGTAATTGGGGTTTCAATTATGTCTCGGTTTGCCAATATTCATACTATCAAGTTAATAACATGGTGCTCATAATTCATGGGATGCTCGTAAATATGCCAGAATGTATGACACAGAGAGTTGTGCTTCATACAAAGGGGTATCTAATCACTGGGCCCGCATAATTATTTACAGATGTCATGTCCAGTATGAAAAACTTTTGGTGCCAAATTGTTCTATAATATATGAAGTAATTTCATTTTCGGTATGTAGAAAGTAATAAATTTTGAAATTTTGGACTTAATTGCAAATTTGGCATCTTTCTCCATCTATTATATGTCGCTCTGAGTCACTCCATCAGACAAGTTACGTCAAATACAGAAATTAAGCACAAGTAGAAGTAAAGAGCTATAATAATTATTGAAGAGGGTTAGTAACCAATTTTGGCATCTTTCTCCATCGATTTTATGTTACTCTCAGTCACTCCATCAGACAAGTTAGCTGTATCAATAAATTCAAATTTTTGATATTTTATTCATAAAATTGAGTTATATCAATTTAGTAGATAAATCAACCACCATCAAGGTAGTTGTTTAAACGAAGATAATGTACCTATTTTCTCTCTAACTCCTTTAACCACCATCCTTATCTCTTGCTATCCCATATCAATTAAATCACTAGGGCCACTCAACAGAAAGATAAGATTAAACGTAAATCACCAAAATTTATCTAATTAATAAAATAAATTTATGAAAATTGATAATGATTTATATTCTCCCACTTGGCTCATGCGATTTAATATTATAACAAGAAAGCAAATGACAGAATTTGCGTTCAATATTTAAGGGCAAATTAATTGCACAAAACGAGAGAAATAATTATCTAAATGTATAGAAGTTTGTAAAGAATTTCATGTAAAAGAAATTGATGAATAACTTCCTACAAGTTATTCTGAGTCTAACTTGATGTCTCAAAGAAACATACAATATGACATATAACTTGAATGTGCATAAATAACATATGTCAAAATGGTTATAAGTCCGTACAGAAGAAAAAACAATGATCATAATCAAGTATCCTAGAAGAACAACTGCTCACCAGCCCCATAGGCTTTACATGATCCTTAAATGACTTAACTAGTATTCCTTTAGTCAAATGATCAATAACCATTAGCTCTATACTTATATGCTGAATAGACACTTCCTGACTCTTTATACGATCCCTAACTGCAAGATAATTTTTGTTGATATGCTTGCTTCGACTCATATTATTCTTATTATTAGCAAATGAGGCTATAGAGGTATTATCACAATATATCCACAACGGTCTTGATACAATATCAACGACCTTTAACCCTGTGATAAAACTCCTCAACCATAATGCTTGTGATGAACATTCATAGCAAGCAATATATTCAACCTCCATATTCGACGATGCAACTATTGACTGTTTCATACTACTCCAAGATATAACACCTTTAGCAAGAAGAAAAACATATCCTAAAGTAGATTTATTTGTATCTTGACATCTAGCAAAATCTGAATATGAATATCCAGCGATCTCCAATTGATTAGAGTGACTATATGTGAGTTTGAAGTCCTTGGTTCCTTTAGATATCTCATAAGCCGTTTAGCAGCTTTCCAATATGTCAGACTTGGGTTACTTTGGTATCTTCCAAACATTCCTATCACAAATGCAAGATCAGGTTTTGTGTAAACAAATGTGTACATAAGACTTCCAACTGTTGAAGCATATGGTTTATTTTCCATCCCCTTTTGTTCCATAGTGCTTTTGGGACATTAAGAAAGATTGAATTTATCCCTTTTAACAATAAGTGAACCTTTCGGAGCACTTTCTTGCATATGAAACCTTTCTAAAACTTTTTCAATGTAGACCTTTTGAGATAGTCCTAGAGTCCTTCGAGGTCTATCTCTGTGAATTTCTATGCCAATGATATAAAAAGCTTCACCTATATCCTTCATTTCAAAGTTTTGAGATAGAAATTGTTTTTTCTTACGTAACAAACTCAAATCACTAAATGCAAGTACTATATCATCTACATATAGGATTAAGAAAATAAATTTTCCCTCAACCAATTTGACATAAATATAATGATCCACAACATTCTCAACAAAACCGTATGAGACAATTACATTATAGAACTTTATATGCCATTGATGAGAGGCCTATTTCAATCTATGTATAGATTTCTTAAGCTTGCAAAATAGTTGAGAACCATGTTCCTTATTAAATCCCCCAGGTTGTTTCATATATACCTCTTCTTCAAGATCCCCATTCAAAAATATCAGTTTCACATCCATTTGATGTAACTATAAATCAAAATGTACTATTAATGCCATGATGATTCTGAAAGAGTCTTTTTTAGAAACTAGAGAAAATGTTTCTTGATAATAAATATCCTCCTTTTGAGTGAAACCTTTGGCTACAAGTCTAGCCTTATGTCGTTCAATATTACCAGAGGAGTCTCGTTTGGTTTTGAAAACCCATTTGTAGCCAACTAATGAGACCCTTTTTGGTAAGTCAATAAGGTCCTAGACTTGATTTTTAGACATTGATTCAAACTCTTCTTTCATGGAATTATACCATAAATTGGAATTTTCTCCATTCATAGCTTGTGAAAATGATTTAGGATCATCTTTAAGTCCAATGTCAAAATCAAACTCTTGTAGGTATACAACATAATCACTAGAAATTGCTGGTCTTTTAAGCTTTGAAGATCTCCTAAGTTCAAAAGATTCATCTAAGTTCTTCATGAGTTTATCTTTCATGGGGTGGCTCTGTATGAATTAGGTGTTCTTCTATAGTGTGCGAAGGATTTTGAAGAACAATTAACTTAATGTCTTTCACTGATCAATCAGTTTCCTTCATTTCCTTGAGGAGTTTGATATTAGTGTGAAACAATTTTAGACGCTTTATAAAGCGTCAAAAAACAAGTGTCACAAAAATTATTTTTGACATTTTTCTTAGATACATAGATGCGTCGAAAAAACATAAATTTTTTAGAAATCCAAGTGTCAAAAATCTAAGCGTCGAAAATCTATTTACACATAGATGCGTCAAAAAATACATTTTTGACAGTTTTCTTAGACACATATATGTTATTTTAGATGCTTTGTGTAAGCTTTTAGATCCTTTTCTCAGTCGATATTTTTCACTTTTAGACAATTTTTGACATCAAAAAATTCCACCATTTTTTGAGTAAAAAATAACCTTAATTACAATTTGCTTTCTGCATCTTTTTTAAGATCACTCACATGCATATTATTATAATAAATTTTACAAATTAATCTAAAATATTTATCTACATATTATTATAATAAATTAACACTTTTGTTAATAAATATTATATTACACAGATTTATATGTATATAATAGCACAAATTAGCTAAAATAGATTCATTCTAGCGTCCATTTCCATCGAAGAAAGCACACTATGCACATACATCACCTTGTGACTGGCAAAAACATACAATATTTCAAAGCTTAGAATCCTATTAATGAAAAGTTCAAATTTGAAACAATAAGAAGATTCAACCAAAATACACTACAATGCATTTCAACAGCGAAATGAGCAGCAAAATTCTTGTCAATATCCTCCCTAAAACGGATTGATAATATTGAACCAGGTCATCCACATTCACATATCTTACACACTTAAACCTGCAATAATGGAACAAAGAGACAATTATTAATTAGACTACACAGGTTAACTAGTGGCAAAGTTCTCAAACCTACCAAGAAGAAAAGGACAAATGCATAAGTTGACAGAAGCAACATATCTTTACTAAACCAAGAAATATCCATTCTTTTTCCCTCAATCTCCAAGACCAGAACGTAGTGAAATGTCAAATGAAGTCCCTTACACAAAAGTCCTAACATATGAGGTTCATGAATTAACCTAGTGGAAGCGATTACTTCAATTTGTCAGCCTTCTCAGAGTCAAAGACACAGAGTGTGTAGAGGTACTTGGAGAGTATCGAACCTTGAACTTCACAACATCCTTACTTATCTTGATCTTCACAGAGCATGCATCTTTCCTTCTATAGATGCACAAAATTGCACAAATAGACACCAAATCATTGTCTAGAGCAGACTATCAAATGACAAAAAAAGAAGGATACACAAAATTGCGTTAACTCAATTTGTTATATAATTATGGTCACATCTATAGATGAATCCAATACAATGACTTCAACATCAGTCCACAATTATCAATCTATATCATACCTAGAAGAATAGAATGGAATTTTCAACTCATATGGTTTGACCCTTCCTTTTTTTTCCTTCAAACATATCTCTTTCACAACAGAAAAATCAATAAAACACTGCAGAGTTTGTTTCACAACAAACTCTAGCCTTTGACTCATTCTTTTCCAAACGAGCCAAGAGCGTACATTTCAGCTACTCAACATAAAAAAAAACTTAAGGTGGTAGGTGTGTAAGCCAGTCAAATTAATAAACCATACATATAAAGTCCTCAAAGAAAAGCAAAATCATACCTCAAAAAATGATTTGGAATCAGAACTAGTATTGTAAACTGCAGTAAACAACCCTTAAGTTCTTTTTTGTTCTCAATACATATGAAAAAAGCAATTGATAAGAGTTCAACTACTAGAATTTTAGGGTTCAGTTTCCAGTAACAGGGACAAAAAAGTAAGATCATTGACTATTTGGTGCAGAAATACAGTACACAACTAAGTTTCGTCCACTAATATCTTACATATTCACAACTGCAGTCTTAGGTTGCCTAAGTGATGCACAAAGGAACAAACAACAATTCCACAGATGGGAGTTTCTCTCCTAATATTTTGAATTAGGAATAAATACGAAGCTTATGACATAAGTTATTTCTATCATAGCCGGCGTGATCTACAACGATTAATGGTATCAAAAGTGGACCCAAAAATTCTTCGACCATTATCATAATTGAAGCCATTAAAAGGTGAACCTTATCCATTAGAATAGTGTGTTACACCAGGTGGAACTAACAATTAATCAAAAAAGAAATTCCTCAGACCTACTAAAGTTAAGAGAACCTAAAATATTAAAGACTAAGAGTCAATTCCGGTGGAAAATGTCGCTATGACAATGGCACATACCCCAAATAGGAAGCTTTGGAAGTAGACAACATATATAACAATCAGAGACAGGAAATGATTAAAAGAAGCAATCATTAAGACCTTGAGAGACCTAAGGATGGGGCCAGAGATCCTATTATCACATATTATCCAGGCAGTTTTTTTGTGTCTTAAATTCAGAACATCAAAAGAGAAACTTTTATCATGCAAGTGAACGAGGTGGTACTAACACTATGTTAGTTGTGTGTATATGTTCTCAAAGATAAGTTCAGTGAAATCATACAGAACATTTAGACAAATGACAATTTCAAATTTTGGTGTCTGCAGTAGGTAACAGAATTTCTGTGGTTATATCATAATTAAATACAAGAATGTACGTACTAAGTGCATTTTATTTTTTCTTTAATTTGAATTGAGACAATCCTGCAAAATATTATA
This sequence comes from Erythroxylum baracoense, assembly GCA_025629805.1. Taxonomy (NCBI): domain Eukaryota; kingdom Viridiplantae; phylum Streptophyta; class Magnoliopsida; order Malpighiales; family Erythroxylaceae; genus Erythroxylum; species Erythroxylum baracoense. The sequence continues at coordinate 7,927,816 of JAOTAY010000189.1, read as the reverse complement.
TCTCTTCATTTGACATTATCTGCTTCCACAAAGACTGGTAAGGTATTCATCATCTCCGAATCTCATGGAAAGGGAAAAAGAATGACTAATTCATAAGGATTATCGTCCAATCAGTATTATGTGCATTTGCTTCAGATTTTTTGTTGCATTTGTCATTTGTAGGTTCACTGAAAAGAAATGGTGTTTACTGAAAGAGTTAGACCTCAATAGATTGATCGTAAGCCTTATAACTTCGAAGCTTTTGCATATTCTTAGAATATAAATGATACTGGTTAATCAGATCTTTTGGCAAAATGAAAGCATTAATTCAGTCTGGATACTAGAGCAACTAATAGAAGTTTTGACTCCTTTCTCATTTTTGTACCTTCTTATAGCAAACCAACAAAGGAAGACGAGATAAGACGCCATAATCCCTAAAGACAAAAGGCCTCTATTGATCTAAACAATGTTCAACTTACTATGCAAAACTTTACCGATAAAAGAATGAAATCAAGTAGTCAACTTACTATGCATGTCAACTTACTATGTAAAACTCGCTGGAATCAAGCCAGAGATTTTTCTTGAATTTGTTGTTACTAAACAAATTTGACATGAAATACAATCAAGTAGAGTTTATTGGCAATGACAGGGGGAAACCCATTATTTGGACTAGCTTCTAGTTCATCCTTTGCATTTCTTATTCTAAATAACACCACATTTATGATCAAGTAGTCAAACCCACACTTTCCATATGAAGGGAAAAAACAGAGTAAAAGCAAAGGAATATTAGACACGCTTACATTAACACAGAAGAAGAGTAAGGAGTTAGGGTTAGGAGAAGATTATGAACTACATTTTTACATAGTATAACCAAATCTAGTTTGGAGAACTTCACAATCAACAACCAAAACTAAACCAGGGGAAAAAAAAGACTGAAATGAGATTAAAATTATAGGATCTTTTTGCAGCAATTACATTAAATTCTTAGAGACCCAGCATCATGAACTACCAAAACTACAGGATCTAAACCTCACGAATCTTAAACTGCACTAAAACTACAGATGAGCAAAGGATGAACTACAATACAGCAGGCCCTTCACACTTTAGCTTATCAAAACGAATGTAGGAAAATGGAACCAGATTTAGGCTGATTTTAGTTAGCCTTTGTTTGGATCCTTACTTGCACAAGGGAAAGGAAAGGAAATATTGAGGGGAAAAGAGGAGAAAAGAATGGAAGA
>JAOTAY010000189.1:7904159-7926499 GCA_025629805.1 Erythroxylum baracoense | reverse complement strand
TATAGCTGAGCATATTCATTCAGTGGATAGTTATAATCCAGTACCGGAAGATAAAAATAGAAACTTCTAATCTCATACCAAGTGAAGATAAAAGTCTACCTCAAATTTAATTGAAAAGTGTGAAGTTTGGAATCACTTCAATAAGACTAGATCAATGGAAGAAATAGAAAAACTTGAATGTAAAAGTTGTCAGAAGATGTTAGTCGGGAGTTTAAAAGGTGAAACCTCTCATTTAAAGAGACATATAAATTCTCGTGATAGAAATAGATGGTATTAGGAGATTAAGCATTTTTACCCCTAACCTTATAAGAGGGAAGAATGAAATAATTGCAACATCTTATGAAAACAATAAATTAAGGTTTTTGATAGCTTCTATGGTAAATGGTAATAAAAATGCACTATCTATAGTTGACAACAAAAGATTTGGGATGTTGCTCACCCGAATTTGAAATACATTGAAGAAAGACATTATGAAGATATACGAGCATAAGAAGAAGAAAAATTTTAAGAACAGTATCGAGTACTAAGGGTTACCATTACAATAGACATGTAGATAGCCGAAAATTAAAATAAGGGTTATGTGATGGTGATGGTACATTATGTTGACAATGACTAGACTCTATGTAATAAATTTTTTAAGGTAATTTATATTCTTTAATATTGTTATCATTTATTTTTTCATTATGTTATGATTGATGTTAGTTTTATTTGTACATGATAGGTTCATTTATATGGCAGCAACACACACAAGCCAAAGGTTAGCAACTACGTTCGGAGACTGTTTGATAGATTTTAATATCGACACCAAATTATCCACCACAAAAGCCAACAATTATAGCACAAATGGTGCTATGATTGAAAAGTTCAAGAATAAGATACGAGTTGGGAGCTTGCTGGTTGGTAAAAGGTTATTCCATACACATTGTTTTGCGCATATTCTGAATTTGTTGCAATATATTTGATTCAGAATAGTGTAGTAAATTAGAGTACAACTCCTTAAAAAGTTAAGAAATTTGAAAATTTGCATGAAAACTATGCATTTCGAGTACAGAGATGTTTGTTTTGGATTGTCCAACCAAATGGAACTCAACCATAATATGTTGGTGTTGGCAATCCAATATGTTGATGTATTTATTATACTAAGACAAGGAGATTCTTTGTACATTTGCATGCATATAGAAGACTAATGGGATTTGGTTAGAAAAGTTTTTAAAAAGTTGGAATTATTTTATAATGCGACTGAACTGTTCTTAGGCAAAGCTTAGTGTGTTAACAAAAAATCGTCTTCTTCATAATCTTATCTTTATGTTGTAATCACTTCAGCTAGAATTATTAGCTTATCATTTTTTTTGTATCTTATAAGGGATGATATGGTACAATTTTATCAATATTATCACTAGTCAAAACGTTTATAAGTACCAATGTATACTTTCATGCCAATACATACAAAAATAAATGCAAAATTACTTAGTTACATTACTAGTCAAATACTTTTTTTACATTCTTTGTTCTTTCACTTAGGTAATCCCCTTTGTTACTTTTTTTAGGACAAAAATAACACAACTCTATAAAAATTCAAGCCAATATTAACGAAAAGAAATAACTCTTCAAATTGCAGTAGTAGAAAAATATGAGAATAAGAAACTAAATGATCAAACAAACACTAAGATTTAACATGGAAAGTCCTCCAATGTAAAGGGAAAAATCATAAGACATACCAACAAATAAATCCACTAAACTCACTAAGGATTTACAGAAAAAGTTGATCTCTTGCCCCTCCCTACAAGTTTTCTCATAAAGTTTTACAGTTGAAACCAAAGTTGATATCACAATTAACACCCTTAAACTAATCCAAAAAATAATCAAACCAGGATGAGAATCTAACCCTCTTTGCCCTCTCTTTATTTTTTCTCATTTTTGGATGTTGTGACAACACTCATTGTCTCTTCTCTATCTCATCTATAGAGTAAGGCTCTAATGAGCTATTTATAGGCTCCTTTAGCTTACAATTCAGAATCCTAATTTAACTGAACTAACTAGATCAAATCTTATCCTAATCAGATTATATCACATTATCCAATAAGATAACTTCCTCATCTAAAGAGGACTATTTCTAATAGAATTTATCTACATCACTACTAACAAGATAAGAGATTATATTTAATTAGGAATGATACATCCTAAGCCAGGAAGATCTCTACTATCTTTATATGATCCTCCTACATGATCTTTATCTTTTAGAGCTGATGACTATCTATTATAAACTTATCCGCCACATCATCCAAGATCTCAAAATAGGCTACACAGTTAACAATCTCCCCCTTTAGCCCAAATATGGGGAAGACATGTTATTCTATATCATCTACCTAAAATTCACCCGACAAGCTTACTGTAAAGCTCGTGCTTGCTTTTGGGAAACACTTTAGTCACATATTAGCACCATTAAAATTCGTGTGAACCTTCTTTATCATTATTCGTTGCTCTTCTAACACAGACCTCAATCAATGATATCTGACATCTTCACAAAATGCAACCACTTGCACATCCTCAGGCTCCCCCTCAGTAGTAAGTAGTAAGTACTCAGAACTTGGATACCTTCTAGAAGGCCTTTTCTTCCTTGTTGACCTTTGAAACTGAGTTTCATCAACTGTTGTATATCATTGCTCCCCCTGCTCATTATCCTTAATAAGACCACAAATATCTAAATGCATAAACTCCAATAACTCAGGCTTCCTAGTAGATCTTCTCTTAAAAGAGACTCTATGCGACTTTCTAGTCAAACAATGATCAGACGGATTAAAGGGTTGTGAGTTCTTAACTAGGATAAGGGATTTTTTAGCCAGCATCTTTAATCCCTGCTCACTCATCTATCTCAATTGTCGATGCCACAGTTCCGGTGAAGATGCCTTTTGGGCTGTGTATAGTTCTCCGCCACCACACACCTTTAAGTTTGTCTTGTACAATGAACAACAAAACTCTCCTTAGACTACTGTCATTGTGCCTATAGACAATTTCCACTTACTATCCCCAAAAATTTGCTTAAGTCCTTCTTAACCTAACACATTCGTTGATATAAGATTCAACCTTAGATCAGGGATGTATCGTACATTTCTCAAGGTTAGTAAGCATCTGGTGTTTTTCTGAACTTGGATAGCACCTATGCCTATTATCTTGACAGAGCTTTGATTTCCCATCTTGATGCTCCCAAAATCTTTGCTCTTATAGCTTGAGAAGTACTCTTTCTTTGGAACACAATTATAAGACCCTCCCATGTCAATCAACCATTTTGAACCAACATTGTTGACATGGAAGCATTCATTAGTTGCATAAACTAGTGTCACCTCATCATCCATACTTGAAATAGTTGCAGTTGCACTCTTATCATCGTCATCTTCCTAATGAACGTCCTTTTTTATCCCTCTTCCAATTATAGCATAACCTTTTGATGTGTCCTGGCTCGTCACAATAGTGGCTCGTCTTCACTTCTTTCTTACTGACTTTGAACTATTTTTAGACTTGTCACGATCATTAGGACCCTTGCTTTTGTTCCTCCTCTTGCTTTCTATCATGAAAGCCTGCATGTTGTCAACTTCAATCTCCTTTCTTCTGATTTCTTCATTAAATATACTCTCTTTGATTACATCTAAAATGAGCACACCTTTAGGAGCTGAGTTGATAATCGTCACCACTAGTGTTGGCCAGCTATTCGGTAATGAACTCAATAAGAACAGAGCTTAGAGCTCATCAACAAGAATGATCTTCATTATAGTCAACTTGTTAATTATATCTTAGAAATCACTTAGATGATTCAACATTGATTTTCTAGCCTTCAATTTCAAGTTCAGAAGCCTTTTAATTAGAGAGGCCTTGTTGTGAGTAGTCTTCCTTTCATACAGACCTTCTAGCTTCTTACATAGCTCAAAAGGATCTGTTTCTTGAGACACATGCTTGAATATATTGATATCAATCTATTGTATTAAAATGCCTAGAGTTTTTTGCTTCATCTTTCCTATTCTTTGTCTAACATCTTATCAGGTTTTGAAGGAACATCATCCTTCACACCTTTTTCAACATCAACAGGATCAAAGAGATCCCTGCAATATATAAGGTCCTCCATTATGAGCCTCCAAATCGAGTAATTTGATGATGTTCACTTGACCACAGAGTTGCTTCCACCTTCCATTACGATGACTCTGATATCACTTGTAGGGAAAAAGATAACACAACTCTCTAAAAAGTCAATCGAATATCAACAACAAGAAATAACTTTTCAAATTGCAGTAGTAGAACAATACGAGAATAAGAAAGTAAATGATGAAGCAAACATTAAGATTTAACTTGAAAAACACTCCAATGTAGAGTAAAACATCCACGAGGCAAACCAACAAATAAATCATTTAAACTCAATAAGGATTTACATAAAAAGTTTATCTTTCACACCCCTCCTCTCCTAACAAATTGTCTTACAAAGTTTCAGGATTGAAACCAAAGTTGATATCATAATAAAAAATAACTCTCAAGCTAATCCCAAAAACAATCAAATAAAGATGAAAATCTAACCCTCTTTGTCCTCTCTCTATTTTTTCTCACTTTGGGACGTTGTGATAGCACTAACTATCTCATGTATGGATCAATTATCTAATGAGCTATTTATAGGTTCCTCTAGCTTACAATTTAAAATCCCATTTGAACTGAACTAATTAGATCACATCTTATCATAATCAGATTATATCACATTATCCAATAAGTTAATATCTCTATCTAAATAGGACTTTATCTGATAGAATTTATCTACATCACTCCTAACAAGATAAGATATTATATTTAACAATGAATGATACATCCTTATCCACGAAGATCTCCACTATCTTCAGTTGATCCTCCCACATGATCTTTATCTTTTAGAGCTGATGTCTATCTAATGTAATCTTATCTGCCACATCATCCAATATCTTAAAATAAGGTTAGACACTCGACAACTTTGTTCCACTTTTATAACTTCTCTTTTTCAAATTTTATGCTTTTTAGAAAGCACCTCATCTTTTTAAGCATTTGGGGTTACAGGTGATTGTACTTCAAAAGAGGCTAGCTTCTTAGGATGCAGCAAGATATATCCTAATGATCTCTCATAGGCCATAGCTAAAGAGAGCATTGATTTCAGGAAAGGCAACAACTTCCGCTGCTCTTGCTACTTCCTTGATGTTTTGGGCTACATGCAACCTCAGTTTAACATTTCTTATATTTTCTTTGGTTCTTGTCATTATTAGCAGACACTGTCTGGTAATTTTCCTTTTTCTGCTCAGTTGAACTACCTTTTACTTGGATTGCATACTATCAGCAATAATTGGTTTCACTCTAGATTGCTTTAAGTCATCCTTTAGAGACAACACCCCAACAAATTCCGATGTTAGTCTCTCCTAGATTTTTGCTAGAAATGATTTCTCTTTCTTCATTTTTCTTATTCAAAGGCTCAATATTAATTTAAATAACCCTAATATTGTTAATAGTTTTACCGAGTTCCCAGTTTGCTTGCTTCAATTCCATTATGATTAAGTCAGGAGATGATGTAGGACAATAACTTAAAAATATCATTCTCTTCTCATTAGGGTTTTTGTTGTTCATTTCTTTGATCGTAGGATTTGGCATTTCATAAGATGGGATTGCCATGTATCTCAAAGCTTCAAATCCCCTATGATTTTGTTGGTTGTTCCAAGTTCTTCAAGAATTTCCAGGGTTTAAATGGTTGAGGAAGAAAATTAGGGTTTCTTTTTGGCAAAAGTTTAATTAGAGTCATTTGGCCTTAAAAAAATATCAAATTAGCAATTAATTGATAGAATTAAAATTTATATTAATGTAAACTTTATTATAATTTTAAAATCATAAACTTTTATTTTAAAATATTATGATGTAATTTAATTTTAATTGAAACTTTAGTTTAAAATAAACTTTCATACTTGATTTTTTAAAATTTTAATGAAAACATTAGGAAAAAATAAGCTTTTTGCGTAATTTAAGAATTTAAACTTGAAGCCAACACCAATAATCAAAGGGATCACCCATTGTCATAAAGGCACATACACATTATATGCATCATAAAGAAAGGACCCAAATACATAAATTGTTTTCTTGGATCTCACGCACTCTTACATAATTAGGAAGTCTGCCAACCATATTACAACTCAGTTTCATATTCGCACTATATATATATAATTTTATTATTTTTGGTACAACGGAAAAGCAAACTTTTATATAGTACTGTTTTACGTCTAAGCTTGATTCTGAGTGAGGTGAGCATCAATATCCTTACTGCAGTGGACTACAAACTCGACCAATGTGGTAGGATCTGGGATCTGATGGTTCAGCTTCTCGTATACAAGAGTCCAGTGGACCACGCTTCCTTCACCATTGGGTTTGGGAGTGGCTTGAACTATGAGCCTGAAGTCCTTGTACTCCTTCATAAGATCCCCGTCTATCACTCTGAAGGTGGTTGAATTGTTCTTATCATCTATGGCTTCTACTATCTCCTTTGCAGTTTTCTTAACCCCATCTTCAACAATTCATACGAACTTGTCAGTCATTAACATTGAAAACTGTCATTGAGGAATGACACAAGAAAGGGACTTAACCTTATGCACAAATAGAAACATCATCAATTCTCAGAAACCGAGCACTTGAGCAAACATGAGTTATCAATCCTTTGGATCAGCAATTTATCTAGATGAAATGTTTTCTTAAGTTTGTTCATTTCCTTTAGTTGAGAACAAATTTAGTTATCTAGTGTTTACTCCAGCAGTGTTTCTTCTTCCCAAATTTCCACGGAGGATCCTTTATTTAGCTTTCTTGTTCCTAGTTGATCACAGTTAACATATAGATTATAGAAAAACCATAAAGAGGAGTTGAGTCTCGAGATCGAAGAATCGCAAAATAACTTTGAGCGATTCCTATTAAATTGATCTTAAGCAGAGGATACACATACCATGAGTATAATGCAAGGTGATGACAGTCCCCTCTTTACCCCAGTCGCCTTCATGAAGATCAACAGCATGAACCTTGGCAGGGCTCATGGTATTCATATGATGTGGTCTGCAACTGAAGACATCGTGAAATTTGTCGGCTGTGGCTTTGATCTCTATATCAGCTTCCAACTTACCCAAGAGACTCATGTTCTTTGGGCTGATAATAATCTTCAAAAGCTACAGTCAAGTCTATAAAAATTAGAAGAGATTGACTCGGGTGCTTAAGAAAGAACATTGCAGCGCTTTCCTTTATGTAGACGCAGATGACATGTACAAGATGAGAGTAAGGACAGTTGGTTTGACGTTAATTAATGAAATAAAATAGAATATGATGGTATATAAACGAAACAGTTTATAATGAAATAGAATGTAATACAGTGAAAAGTTATTTGGGAGGGATAAAAAGATTTATAATATAATGTAGTAAAATGTTATTTAAAAGATGAATAGAATGGAATGTAACATATAATAAATAACTATTATACCTCTTATATTAAAATGGTAGTTACCGAAAGTTTAACGCTATAATTTTAAAACGGAAATCATGTCCAGTTAAAAATTCACGGTTGTGATTTTAATAATAAAATATTTATTATTTTATTATAAAAAATATATATAAATTATTCACAGCCATGACAAATAAATTTTTAATATATTTTCTATTTTAAAATAATAAATTTTTAATTTTATTATTAATTATATACAATTTATTATTAATTATAAAAATATTATTATTAATTATTTATTTTATTTTATTTTATTATATTCTATGTGATTTATATTTAAAAATAATTTATTTATATTTTTATTTATATGAAAATAATCAGTGTTACGGTTAGGAGAAATAATTGGTATTAAGAAAAAAAACTAATAAATGAATAAAAATGTGTTGATTATTATTAGGATAAGGAGAAATAATTAGTATTATAAAAAATTATTGAAAATTTATTAGGCAGTATATATTTATTAGTTTACGTTCAATCCTAATATAGTTTCTGATTCTTACCTCAAAAGGTATTTTTCTTCGTCTTGTCAAGAGTTTAACAGTTAAAAACAAGCACAAGACATCATTTTGACTGTTTCATAACAGTAACCAAACTACTACAATTATAGTTGTGTTGGTCTTTGCTTGTCTCCACTGTTAAGTTGGCAGATGGGGAAAGAGAAGAGCTCATGGGACCAGTGGATAGAGGAAGCACTTGCGAAGCTTGATTCACTTAGAGTTCTTTGTTCTCTTAGACCCATTTACCTTGCTAACGACCCACACCAGTCATAATTAGAAACTCTTGAAGGAGATTATGAAGTGTTCGATGAAATGCAGTCAAAGGATTGATCTTTAGTTTAAATCTTTGGGTTTGATTTGTTTCCCTTTTACTCTTTTACGTGCAAGTTTGGTCATGTATGGTGGGTGGTGCACTGGTTTCTTATGCCTAGCATAGGAAAGTGGAGAGTCGTCAGAGAGAGAGAGAGAGAGAGAGACAAATCTGGAGGAAGAGACGATGACGGATAATTGCGAAAGAGGAGAACCGAGAGAGAGAGTGACTGAGCGAGACAGATTGAGAGTAGCAAAGCAATGTCGGGGTGGGGGTGTTTCAAGTAAATTTTGTTGAAAAATAATCCTCCGAATTTTTAAATTTTACGGTATATGCCAGTATTCAACTAATATTTTAAATGCCGACTATTATTAATCAGTACTGATATAGATGGTCGATACTTATATATCTAGTTTCGTATCGTTTTTTGCCTGCTATAATACCTTAAGCGGTACAAAACCCATAATAATGGTTTGATCTTAATTTAAGGCCTTTTGTTTTATTTATTCTTTTTGTTTTTGTTTTCAAGTTAAAAAATATATTTGTTTGAGTTTAAAAAAAAAAAGACAAGTAACTTTTGTTTTCTGTTTCTGTTTTTTTCATAATCTGATTTACTATCAACAAAATATATATTATTTAATTATTTAATATATTAATTATTAATAAGAATTATGAATAAATATATTTAGTATTATATATTTATCTAATTAAAATTAGTTATTAATAAAAATTATTAATAATTTTATTTTATTTAATTATTTTAGTTAAATTAATTTAACTTAATAATTATCAATAATTAGAATTAAATTTAAATTATCTTCAATATATATATATATATATATCAAATAAAATTTGATCTAACAATTAAAATAAATTTAAAATAAATTTTAATTTATAAATAAATTTTAACTTTTAAATTATTTATATTAATAAAATAAAATAATAATTGTTGATAATTTATTAATAAATATCATATGAAACATTAAAATAAATAGAATTAATTAAAATAATTTATCTTTAAAGTTTATCTTAATTATCATACATTATAGGAATTTGAAAGCCAACCATATCCAGATATCTGGTGCTAAACTTTATTACAGGTATTTGACAGCCAACCATATCCAATCTTAGGAAAAATTTACATTTTATATGTTTTAAAAGGAAATAAAGATTAAACAAAAAAAGGAAATAAATAAAAGAAAAAGATTTTGATAAGATATGGTACTGCTATTCTTTTTTCAGTAAATTGAATGCACTGGCGTTTTCATCCTTTCTGCAACAAATCTCATGTAATTGGGGTTTTAATTATCTCTTGGTTTACTAATATTCATACTATCAAGTTAACTAACATGGTGCAGCTCCAATAAATCAGAAAAACTTCTTTCTCGGTACGTAGAAAGTGATAAATTTTGAATTTGTTCCTCACAGCTCGAAGCTGAGGAGTACGAACACGATGTTGCCGAAAAAGAGGAAAGGTTGACGTAAATAAAAAAATGATACGCAAGATAAAAATCTATTAAATCTTCTATTTCATTTACTCTATTCTAATTCTGTTGTGTTAAATTTTATCCACATATTTACGTAGAGTTCATGTAAATATGTCAATAAGATTTAATATAACATTATAGGAATATTATAACCGGTAAAAAAGATCTCAAAATAAAGAGCTATAATAATTATTACAGAGGATTAGTAACCAATTTTGGACTTAAACTGAAAAGTTGGCGTCTTTCTCCATCTATTGTATGTCGCTCTCAGTCACTCCATCACACAAGTAACATCAGATACAGAAATTAAGCACGAGTAGAAGTAAACAACTATAATAATTATTGAAGAGGGTTAGTAACCACTTAATTGAAAATTTGGCATCTCTCTCCATCTATTATATGTCGCTGTCATTCACTCCATCAGACAAGTTACGTCAGATACAGAAATTAAGCACAAGCAGAAGTAAACAACTATTACAATTATTGAAGAGGGTTAGGAACCAATTTTGGCATCTTTCTCCATCTATTTTATGTCGCTCTCAGACACTCCATCAGACAAGTTAGCTGCATCAATAAAATCAAAATTTTGATATTTTATTCATAAAATTGAGTTATATCAATTTAGTATCAAAGTATTGATTATCGACATAAGAAGACAATGGAGTGCAAGAAATTGCAGAGAAAATTAAATCCCAAGATATTAAATGACTGGAAGAAAATTTAAGGACATAGAAGATGGAAGCAAAATGTAAAAAGACAACTAAGAAATTGAAGAAAATGATATTGCAATTGAAAATGGTAATCAAATTCGTCAAAACGTGGAGGAAGATAGAAGGATACTAGAGATGAATATGAGCAATTTACACTCAGAGTATATTATGTCTACTATGATTAATAAGGTTGAATCCTCTTCTTTTGATGATAAAGGTCTTCATAACTAAATTCTTATATGTGAGCAGTTCTTTATGTTAGATAAAATCCAATACATAAAGTAGATTACATATTTAAGGCGCGTATTGTAGGTTACATATCACCAAGGTGGGGAGAGTACGCAATAGCATTAAAATACTTCTTTGAAGAATCCATGTTTGATAATCAAATGGAGAGTTAGAAGGATTTAAAGTCGATTACAAGTGTGAAAGATTACTATGCCAAATTGACTTTTACATGACAAGTTGGTGATATAAGCGTAAACTTTGATATTCCAACGTGATTAATGTTCAAAAAAAATATTCCAGCGTGATTCATATAAAATAATAATACTTCTAGCCATATTGTCTAAGTAATGTTTGAGAAGAACTACAACAATGAAGAATCTCTTGAAGCCTTGAAACTTAACAAAATCTCCGTGTCACTCAAAATTCTAGTTCTTCCCAAACGTTACTTGGACAATATGACTGGAAGTATTATTATTTTATGTGAATTACGTTGGAATATTACACTGCCTAGAATATAAAGTTTACGCCACAACAATGAAGAATCTGCTGAAGCCTTGCAACTAAATAAAATCTCCCTGTCACTCAAAATTCTAGTTTAGCCTACTATATTTCCGTATTGTACATCTTGATGGAAAACATGCATAGTACATGTAGGCTAAGGACTCATGTATATATATAAATAACCTGATAACTACCCACCATCAAGGTAGTTGTTTAAATGAAGATAGTGTCCCTATTTTCTCTCTAACTCCTTCAACCATCATCCTTATCTCTTGCTATCCCATATCAATTAAATCACTTAGGCCACTTAACAGCAAGATAAGATTAAACGTAAACTACCAAAATTTATCTAATTAATAAAATAAATTTATCAAAATTGATAATGATTTACATTCTCCCACTTGACTCATGTGATTTAATATTATAACAAGAAGGCAAATGACAGAATTTGCATTCAATATTTATGGCCAAATTAATTGCACAAAATTAGAGAAATAATAATCTAAATGTATAGATGTTTGTAAAGAACTTGTAAAATAAATCAATGAAGAACTTCCTACAAGTTATTCTGAGTCTAACTTGATATCTCAAAGAAACATACAATATGACATATAACTTAAATGTGCATACATAACATATGTCAAAATAATTATCAATCTATACATGAGAAACAGCAATGATCATAATCCAATATTCAAGAAGAACAATCGCTCATCAACCCCATACGCTTTACATGATCCTTAAATGACTTAACTGGTATTCCTTTAGTCAAAGGATCAATAACCATTTAGCTCTATACTTATATGCTGAATAGACACTTCCTGACTTTTTACACGATATCTAACTACAAAATAATTTATGTTGATATGCTTGCTTCGACTCATATTAGTCTTATTATTGGCAAATGAGACTATAGAGGTATTATCACAATATATCAACAATGGTCTTGATACAATATCAACGACCTTTAACCCTGTGATAAAATTCCTCAACCACAATGCTCGTGATGAACATTCATAGCAAGCAATATACTCAACCTCCATATTCAACGATGCAACTATTGACTGTTTCATACTAATCCAAGATAAAACACCTTCAGTAAGAAGAAAAACATATCCTGAAGTAGATTTATTTGTATCTTAACATCTAGCAAAATCTGAATTTGAATATCCAATGATCTCCAATTGATTAGAGTGACTATATGTGAGTTTGAAATCATTGGTTCCTTTAGATATCTTATAACCCGTTTAGCAGCTTTCCAATGTGTAAAACTTAGGTTACTTTGGTATCTTCCAAGCATTCCCACCGCAAATGCAAGATCAAGTTTTCTGCAAACAAATGTGCACATAAGACTTTCAACTGTTGAAGCATATGGTTTTTTATCCATCCCCTTATGTTCCGTAATGCTTTTAGGACATTGAGAAAGATCGAATTTATCCCCTTTAACAATAAGTGATCCTTTTAGAGCACTTTCTTGTATATGAAACCTTTCTAAAACTTTTTCAATGTAGGCCTTTTGAGATAGTCCTAGAGTCCTTCGAGGTCTATCTCTGTGAACTTCTATGCTAATGATATAAAAAGCTTCACCCATATCCTTAATTTCAAAGTTTTGAGATAGAAATTGTTTTTTCTCATGTAACAAACTCAAATCACTACATGTAAGTACTATATCGTCTATATATAGGATTAAAAAAATAAAATTTACCTCAACCAATTTAACATTCTTAACAAAAACATATGAGACAATTACGTTATGGAACTTTATATGCCATTGACGAGAGGCCTATTTCAATCTATAAATAGATTTCTTAAGCTTGCAAAATAGTTGAGAACCATGTTCCTCATTAAATCCCTCAGGTTGTTTCATATATACCTCTTCTTCAAGATCCCCATTTAGAAATATCGTTTTAACATCCATTTGATGTAGCTCTAAATCAAAATGTACTAATAATGCCACGATGTTTCTAAAAGAATCTTTCTTAGAAACTAAAGAAAATGTTTCATGATAATCAATATCCTCCTTTTGAGTGAAACCTTTGGCTACAAGTCAAGCCTTATATCATTCAATATTACTAGAGGAGTCTTGTTTGGTTTTGAAAACCCATTTGCAACTAACTAATGAGACACCTTTTGGTAAGTCAATGATATCCCAGACTTGAATTTTAGCCATTGATTCTAACTCTTCCTTCATGTCATTATATCATAAATTGGAATTTTCTCCATTCATAGTTTGTGAAAATGATTTAGGATCATCTTTAAGTCCAATGTCAAAATTAGACTCTTGTAGGTATATAACATAATCACTAAAAATTGCAGGTACTTTAAGCCTTGTAGATCTCTTGAGTTCAAAAGATTCATCTAAGTTTTGCACAATAGGTTCTTCATGAATTTATCTTTCATGGGTTGGCTCTACATGAATTGGGTGTTCTTCTATAGTGTCCGAAGGATTTTGAAGAACAATCAACTTATTTTCTTTCATTAATCAATCAGTTTCCTTTACTTCCTCAAAGTGTATATTACAAGGAATTTTACTCTCACTAATATCAAACTCCGCAAGGAATTTGGCATCTCTAGCTTCGACAATATTAGGAGTGTAAGAAGGATAGTAAAACCTATATCCTTTTTAGTTAGTTGCATAGCCAATAAAAAGGACACTTTGGGTTTTTGAATCCAATTTATTAATTTAAGGATTGTAAATTCGTATCTCAATTGGACAACCCCAGACATGTATATGTGCTAAACTTGGTTCCCAACCTTCTCATAACTCAAAAGGAGTTTTATGAACAGCCTTAGTTGGAACCCAATTTAAGATATATATTGTCATTTTTAAAGCCTCACTCCAAAAGAATAATGGTATATTAGAATTACTAATCATACTCCTTACCATATCCATTAGTGTTCGATTTCTCCTTTCAGCTACACCATTTTGATGTAGTGTGCCTGACATTGTGTAATGTGTCACAATTTCTTTTTATTTTAGGAATTTCACGATTGGACTAAGTATTTTTCCTTGTTCAGTATATCAATCTTAATATTCACTGTCCCTGTATGATGACACAATCTTTATCTTTCTTTCTATTTATTTCTCTACTTCAGTTTTATAAGACTTTAAAGCATCCAATACTTTAGCCTTTTCATTCTAGAAAATTCATCAATGAATGAGATAAAATATTTCTAACCATTTGGATAAGGAGTGGAAACAAAATAGCAGCATAGGTTTTAACATAATACTCGCTTAAAAAATTTAGTGATATTTCATGGACTTTTTTTATGATTTATAAAACAATATGCCAACATCAACTTTGAGGTTGGGGTTGTTAAGGAGGGAGACAAAATTACAGCTCAAAGTTGACGAGTACCAAAGCAACGTCAAAGAAGAGGAGCGGTCAATGCTAAAGAGTGCTAAGATAACATCAAAGAAATGGAGAGACTAGTGTAAATTGATAACAATGTTGTCTGATTGAAAGAATTAGACAGAAGTAAACTACCAGGTGTAAATATTTGATATATATGTGTTAATCGTCATAATAGTTGCTGAAAGGAAGTTATAACTTATTTTTAGACATAAATGATTTTTGTTAATTTTCTTTTCAAATATCTCTCTCTCTCTCTCTCTCATTCACTAAAGCCTCGGAAATAGTTAAATAAATGAGAACCTATAAGAAACATTTTGAATTTGTTTCTTTCTCTTTTATCTCTGATTTGATTTCTTTAGTTATTCACTAGTTAAATCGAAAAATCCAAAACCCTAATTTCTTGTTATTAAAATTAAGTTGTATGAATTGCCCAATACATTCCAAAGTTTGTTTTATTATACCCAATTACCATTAAGCAAAATGACTAAGATAATATAAATTAATTTATATAAGGATAAATCTTTAAAAATTATGAATTTTATTTAATTTTGTAATACAAATTAAAACTAAAAAAATCATCAATAAAATACTTAAACTTTTAATTTATATAAAAATAACCTATTGTTATTGCCATTGTTAATGAGTTATGTCAGGGGACCTATTTAATACACTACAGAATTATGACCCCTAAAAGACATATTAGATTATTAATTAAGACAGCAAAAATTTTAAACTTAACTTACTACCACCACTGTAGTAATAATGAAGTAGATATAAGAGTCATTGCTTAACTAATAAACCAAGCGAAGAAAAGCCCCGTGACTTTTCCACTCCTTGTGAAGACCTTTCTATTACTTTTAATAATTTTGATTAGTATTGTAAAATTAAGTAAAATTTATAATTTTTATTATTTACCCTTTATATAATATGAAAAATGTTAAGATATTTGTTGAGATATCTTATTAATTAATTTTTGGTATTATTTGTAATTGGACACAGTTGGACAATTGTGGTATATCATTATGATAGGTAATCTACCTTATGTGGAATTCTTAAAGATAAGATTACATGAAGGATAAAATACAAATGATGATAGGATTTAATTGGGATAAAATCACCGTATCTTAGTAAGGATAATGTGAAGAATTTTTGTGATTTTGGACCTATCTTTGGCAGCCTATTTTGGTGATTGTATTATCTAAGGAAACTGGATTTTTTGGGGATTCCATCTATGTTGGGTAGCTGCATTTTCTCTAGTGAGTGTGATTTTTCTGGGCTATCTAAGTATTGTTTAAGTGGTGAAAAATGTCCAACAATGTTGTGATATTGCAACTCTATTATTTATGACATTTTGGTGATGAACTGATTGTTCGTTTTTTGAGTGTGAGTACAAAGGATAGAGTCAAGGGTTGAGTAAGTCAACTTAGTAAAGCCTTAGGTAAAACTATTGTATCACAAGTGAAAGTTGATTAAACTGGGTGAGGGCTCTGTAGATGTAGGCAAGGTGCGTCGAAGTGCTTTACCAATTCTTGTTTGTTGATTAGTTCGTTGCGTATTTATTTTTTTATTTATATTTTCCTATAATATTAATGATTGCTGACACAATTGCTTTCCATTAAGCAACTGACATAAATAGCTCAAAGCAACTGAGGCAGATCCATATTTTGTGAAAACGACATCCTTTCGGATTTTCAATTAGTATCAGAGCTTCGATCACCTAATCAAAACTTGATACGTCAAGTTGGCGTAGATCAGTGTTTTGAAATTATGGCTATAAGAGAAGGGGCATTAATCACTAGACCACTGTTACTAGATGGTTCTAATTACCCTGCTTGGAAATCTAGAATGAAAGTCTTTATTCAAGCACAAGGAAGCAAAGTGTGGACTTTAGTGTTGAATTGATAGACACATTCAATGACGATTAATGAAAAGAATGAAGCGATACCTAAAGATCTATCTGAATGGACAAGTGTTAAAGAAGAGGAAGCACTTGATAACTCTCTAGTAAACACATGCAATTTTCAGTGTTGTAGATGATGGATATTTCAGTATGATATTAGCTTGTGAATTAGCAAAAAAAGTATGGGATACTTTATAAACAATACATAAGGGATCAAAATCTGTGATAGCTTCAAAAATTCAAATGTTGGCCACTAGATTTGAAGAGCTTATGATGGAGGAAAATGAAACTATTGGAAACTTACGTGAGAGGTTGCGTGATATTGCCAACCAAGAACATCAACTTGGGAAAAAATATTTAAATCTAAAACTTGTCAAGAAGACATTGAGATCATTGCCTCCTAGATTTATACCGAAAATTGCAGCCATCAAAGAAGCTCATGATAGCAATGAATTATATTTGGATAAGGTAATTGAGATTCTTACAAACTTTGAGATGAACTTGTTGAGAGATAAACAAGAGAAGAACAAAGGATTGACATTGCAAGCTAAGGTTCAAAAAGTCATGAATGACTTAGGAGATGAATTTGACAAGAATAAGAATGTGGAGTTATTAACAAGAAATTTTAGTAAGTGGCTAAAGAAAATGAAGAAAGATAGATCTGAGTTTAGGCAGCATGGTGGGAATTCATCAAACATTAATTTCAAATAGTACGCAAAAACTCAAAAGGGTAAAAGAGAGGTAAAGAAAATACAATGTTATGAATGTCAAGGCTACAGACATGTGCAGGCGGA
Source organism: Erythroxylum baracoense (assembly GCA_025629805.1). NCBI lineage: Eukaryota > Viridiplantae > Streptophyta > Magnoliopsida > Malpighiales > Erythroxylaceae > Erythroxylum > Erythroxylum baracoense. Next base: position 7,909,194 of record JAOTAY010000189.1, on the reverse strand, counting down.
ATGTGCTAACACTTTAAAGAAGAGAAAAGGGAAGTCTGATATAAGCACTTATAGTGAGAATGAATCTGAAAGTGAGTATGGTAATGAAGAGAAATTTGTAAGTAATTATGCTAAGTTAGTTGCTTTATACAACATAAATCTAATCACTTGCTTAACAACAACCATAGAAGAAACTGACAAGAAAAACTTAGACGAATCAGTCCAAAATTCCAAAAAAATGCAAATAAATCAGTCCAAAATTATATTTCATATTTATGACAGTGATGACAATGATTTATAATACCAAAAGGAGGATATTTGCAAAGCTTATGAGTTAATGTATACAAAATGAGTGCAAATGTGTAAGAAGAATGAGAACCTAAAGAAGGAAAATTCTACCATGAAGAATATCATTCAAGATCTTGAGAAGAAGTTGTTATCTACAATATATGAGCTTGATGAAACAAGGTTGAAGCTGGTCAATACTAAAAAAGGAATAAGGATGTCAAATGGATGTACTGAAAAGCTAGAACTATTGTTGGAAATTGGCAAGAGCAAAGGGGACTTTCAAGGTGTTGGTTACAAAGGTAAATGTTCTAGGTTTAATAATAGGCAAAATAATGAAGCTAAATTTGTTAAAGGAGAAACTTTAAAGAGGAACCAAAAGTTTGTGCCTACATGTCACTTTTGTGGGGTAAATAAAAACATAATATCGAATTGTTACAAGCTATTGCAAATGATATTTCAAACTTCAGAGGGCTCAAAATCAAAAATCTAGACACTCTTTGATGAACTTTCAACCACATTCAATGTTACGAAAGCATACTTGAGCTAGAAAAAGTCAATTACAAACACTTGTAGCTCTTAAATCCATACGAGCTACTTCTCATAATAGTTGGTATTTTAACAATGGGTGTTCATGTCATATGACAGGTGAAAGAAGCTACTTGATGGATTATCAAAGTTCTATGGATGGTATATTATTTTTGATGATGGGAAGAAAGCAAAGGTGATTGGTAGAGGAGCTCTTTGCATGGATGGACTACCTCACTTCAAAGACGTGCTTCATATGGATGGTTTAAAAACCAAATTGGTAAGTATTACTCAACTTTGTGATGATGGATTGTTTGTTAAATTTACTAATGATGGATGCAAGGTGTTAGAATGAACAAGGAGAGTAAGTAAGTGGCAAAAGATTAGCAAATAATTGTTCCAACAATAGGCTATTATTTTTGCAATTCAGCCGCATATGATTATATGTCTCTATGGCACCAAAAGATTAATAAGGTGGTAGAAGAAAATATTCAAAATAATCCTCACAAATCAGAATAAGGACACAATGAAGCTAAAATAAGAAACTGTCCAGATTCACAATTAGTTGTTGCTGGAAAAGAAACTAGTCAAATAGAGGACCAGTTGGTTGCTTCTGAGGGAGAAACCAACCAGACATCCGATGACAGAGTTAAAGTGACGAGGAATAAACCCAGTTTTGAATTACAGGGACTGTGTGCTTTACATTATTGAAGTATATTGATGTTAGTTATTTAAAAAAAATTGATTTGAAGGAGTTAACATCTAGACTTTCTGAGTTTTTAATTTATTATTTTTCTAAGGTTTAGGTGATTGGTGTGTGTTTGACTTTTTCTTACTTGTTGAATAGTATATTTGATGTGAAAATGAGGCTCTACTTGATGGTTTGAGAGTTCTTCTTCCAGATTTTGATTTATAGAGTTATGTTGAGAAAAAGGTGATGCTTGTCAAGACCAGTAGGAAGTTTTGAATTTTCTATTATTTGGGCTTTTCAAGTTTTATCTTGGTTTCTCTCTATATCGTAAGTTGTATGATCTTGGCCAATGTGCTTTCATATGGTTTATATAAGGGGGAGATTGATTAAGTTTGATTATGATTTGTCTAAATGAATTTTTGGAGTTTTTTTAATTTGATTGGGGATTTGTTGTATAAGGATGATTTCGATATGAATAATGATATGTTGGCTAGTATATTGATCGGTTTTGAATTATCATCTTGGCATGCTTATGATTCTTCCATTGCATCTACTGTTGATTTTTATTCCTCCTTATTTACTGAGATTGATCGCATTAAAGACATTCTTCTTTTTGGCATTTTTTTGTCTCAAAAGGGAGAAAATTAGATATTTTGTTTAGATGATTATCGGTTGTTCTGTTAACATGGGATTACCATTTCTTTGGATATTTGCCAATTGTTTATATGAACTTAACAAACTTGATGTTATGTGAACTTGATGTTATTGGACGTTATTTGGAACTTGATGTTCCATTAAGGGGGAGTGTCCAATTATCTTCTTAAGGGCGAGTTTTCATATGTGACAAATAATGTAAAAAAAAGAGAGAGATTGTTAAGATATTTTTTGAGACATCTTGTTAATTAATTTTGGACATTATTTGTAATTGGACAAAGTTGGATAATTCTGGTATATCATTATAATAGTTAATCTATCTTATATGGGATTCTTGAAGGTAAGATTACATGAAGGATAAAATCCTAGTGATGATAGGATTTAATTGGGATAAAATCACTATATCTTAATAAGGATAATGTCTAGACTTTTTGTTATTTTAGACTTATCTTTAGCAGCCTATTTTGCTGATTGTGGTTATCTAAGGTAGCTAGATTTTTCAGGAATTCCATCTATATTAGGCAACTACATTTTTCACTAGTAGGCGTGATTTTTCTGGGCTGTCTAAGGATTGTTTAAGTGGTGAAAAACATCCAATAATGTTATGATGTTGCAGCTCTATTATTTGTGACATTTTGTTGATGAAACGATTGTTCGTGTTGAGTTTTGTGGCTACTGTGTATGGGATGCTTCAGTAAGATTATCGAAGGTTCACAATAGAATTCTTATTGGACGACTTCCCATACTTTCGGTTGATGAAGCTGCATATTTGGTTGCTTTCTTAACTCAAGTGTCTTTTTTGTTTATGTTATTTTAGATTCAATTACCTAAGTTGTTTTATTATCATATTTATTAGCAATCATTGTTGCTAAAATCCTTTGTTAAGGTTAGCATGAGGTGGTCATACTATTGAGAGTGATTTACTTTCGCGAAGTGTGAGTACGAGAGATAGTGTCAAGGATTGAGTGAGTCAACTAAGTAAAACCTTGAGTAAAACTATTGTTTCATAAGTGAAAGTTGATTAAGCTGAGTAAGGGCCTCACAGACGTAGACAAAATGTGTTGGTTGTCGATTTGTTTGTTGCATATTTAATTTTTCTATTTGTATTTTTCTAGAATATTAACAGTATCTCACACTGTTCATTAAGCAACTGACAGAAATAACTCAAAGCAACTGAGCCTAAACCAAAATTTGCAAAGCCATATCCTTTCAGATTTTCAAAAACTTATTGAATTTCAATAGGTCTTACTCATATATAAAATACAAATAATTATCTTTTAAAAAGGCAACATAAAGTTAATCTCAATCTTTATCACAATTTGTTCTCTTGCATGTTAAAATTGAATCAAATATATATCAAATCTATGTTAAATTCTTACTCTTAAAATTTTTATAAAAATATAAATAAATCTCTAATATTTTACTATCTATAAGTTAATTCTTAACTTTAACATACGTCATTGAAACAATTCTTATTTTGACAAAACTTAATAATAAAATTAATGTTTTCATGACAACTTATTTATAATATAAGAAAATTTTAATAATTCATTAGTGATTTTTAACAAACTTTTAGGATGCATATTAAATTTTAATATCTTAACAACTGATTTGTGAGTATTTAATAATAATTTAAAATAAATTTATTTTAAACAGAAAATATAGAGTTAATTTCAATCCTCGTCACAATCAAAAAGGGAGGTGAGTTACTATTGAATTATGTATATACATATATATTTTCTACCTCAAAAGTAAGAATCTACTCTTAAAGTTATTATATATTTTCTAAAATATTTTAATCATAGCTCGGTAAACCATTATTATGACAATTTTGCAATTAATCATAACTCCAATCAAATCTTTAAAAAGTAACTACTCTCGATCAGATTAATGTCTACCTTCTTTTATAAATATTTATTTATTTATTTTTATTTATTAAATAGATAAATTCTCAGTAAAATAAAGTAAGCATAGAATAACAGTATCCAAGCAACTCTGTGCAAAATAGGACTTTCGAAGAAAATGCATGGTACTGAATGAACGAAATTAAATCATGGATAAACTCCACAAATACATGTCAAATCCAAGTCCATAACTTTATATATTTCCATATTAACAATACCAATTTTGGAAACTCAGAAAATCTAATAACTTAAAGAATTAGAGCTAGAAAAGGAATCGCAAGCATGCCGTATTTGTTCGAAGGGGTCTAGAGTAAATGATTAAGTGCATTGATGGTGTGTAGTTGATGAGTAGAGATGAATTTAAAAGAAATGTCGCTCGTGGATTACATGCGTTGGTTTAAATCAGGTTAGACCACTAATCTTGATGTGGAAGCGAATTAATCTTTATGTAGCTTTCTGCCTACGTAATTTCCAGTCAGCCACGAACACAATCTCTAACCTCAGTGGCTACTAAAGTCACTGTAAAAATCACACCTCAAGTCTCGATCACACCTATGGTCAATATGTGAGAATTGGTACATAAAGATTTTAGGGTTTTTTGTATTTGAAAGTGTTAACCTATTGTAGTCCCATTTAATCCATTTAAATAGGATTTTTCACTTGCATATATCTTCTTAACTGCTTCTTTAAAAATAAGGAGTATCTTTGCACTCAGTTATCCACTTCTCAAGTGGTTGTTGTGGCCGTTAAAATACAACAACTCCCACTCGGCTACATAAGTCATGTCTGTCAAAAAACAGATTCATACCAATCCATTTCTCACGTTTCATACAAGAAATGAGGTGTGCGACCAAAAATTAACTAATAATGTTATATTAAGTTGCCATCAAACTAACATAACACTTTCACAATAACAATGCCCCAAATCATCCGAGATCATCACCAATAGCATACTTCCCTTTATGCTATAACGATATTATTTGATTATATACAC
>JAOTAY010000189.1:7888562-7901368 GCA_025629805.1 Erythroxylum baracoense | reverse complement strand
GAGAGCGCGAGGCCCGAGAGGCCGAGGCTCAAAGCGGACAATATCTGCAAGCGGGTGGTCTGGGCTGTTACATTAATACTTCCTCCACGAATATTTGGATGTGTTGCTTATGTTCACCTTCATAAAAGCCAGCGAACAAAACTTGATCCATGTGTTATTTGTTGTGTTTTTCTGGGATATGCAACACATAAGAAAGGCTATCGGTGCTATGATCCCACTACCAAACGTCTTTATATCACAATGGATGTCACCTTTCTTGAATCTGGAACTTTCTTTGTAAAACCCAGTTCTAATTCTTGTATTCAGGGGGAGTTGCTAAATGAAGACAAATGGTGGATGGTTGGGAACGTTAGCCAAGTTTTGAAAATCACAGTGGTGCTACGACTGAACTATTTCCAACACATCAAATGGAATCAATGATGATAATGACACCACTAGGAATTCAAATTGATGGTGCTAACACTAAGAAAGAGTAAGAATAGCTCCTTAAACAAAAGCAATTTACTCGAAATGAGAAAGAGCATTACCCTATACAAGAATAACCCCCTCTCGTACCAAACGACGACCACTCTCCTGAGAATACTCTTGAGGTATAAAATCTAAATTATTCTCCCAATAATACCATAGATGATTTTGTTGCCTACAAGTTACCTTTTAGGCACAACCGTGGTCAGCCACCAAATCAGTATTCACTTGATCATGGAGAAAAGAAATCAAAGTATTCAATTGCCCACCATGTTTGTACCCAGAAACTATCACCACCCCTTAAAGAATTTGTGCACAAGTTATCATCTGCGTATGTTCCAAGTACAGTGCATGAGGCCTTGAATGACCCCAAATGGACCCAAGCAATAATGAAAGAAATGACAGCATTAAAGAATAATGATACGTGGAAGCTTATGCCACTACCCAAAGGAAAGAAAACAGTGGGGTGTAGATGGGTGTTCTCCATTAAATACAAGGCAAATGGGTCAGCAGAAAGATACAAGACAAGATTGGTGGCGAAGGGATACACCCAGACATATGGTGTAGACTATCAAGAGACCTTTTCACTAGTTACAAAGTTGAACATTGTTAGAGAGTTGTTGTCTCTAGTTGTAAATTTAGACTAGCCACTACATCAATTCGATGTCAAAAATTCCTTTCTTTATAGGAATATTGCTGAAGAAGTTTACATGGATATTCCACCAGGGTTCACTACCTCACCATAAACTGGAGTTGTATGTAAGCTGCAGAAGGTACTATATAGACTAAAATAGCCCCTAGTGTAAAACCCCAAACTTTTCTTTTCACATTTCTATAAAATTTCATTTCGTGTGAATGATGTTTTCGGGTGAATGTAAATTTTATTTTCACTAAAAGGTGAATTTGGAATCTAACCCTAAATGACAAGTATTAAAGTCAAATGATAGTAGAAAAATATTGGAGTTGACTAGTATGGAAATGGACAAAAAAATAAATAAATAAATTCAATAGGATGGATTTATGATAGATTAAGATTGACCTTGATTTAAATTATTGTGAAGTCAATTTGAAGCATTCTTGGGCTAAAATATAAGGACATAAGAATCAACCATAGTTACGGATACTTAAAGTAAATTGATCCAACTTATATGTTGATATATTTAGGTGTAACATGTTATTAAATAGACATGAAATTTTTATACCGAAATTGGACATATTTTTCTCAAGCCACTTATTTATTTTGGTCTAGAAATAACACATGTACATGTGAATGAACCTTAAGTGGCAGCTGTCATATACATGAAGAAGTTCCCATTATTTTAGAACAAGAATACATGAAAACCTTGTGCTGTCACGTTTATGAAGGAGTAGATGTGAAGGACATAAAATTCATTACATAAGAGACAAATTCATAGTGTGGACATGTGTCATTTTGGTGAGGAAAAAATGAAAACAACTTGTTATATGTGGGAGACAAGTATTGTCATGAATGTTACAAGGGATTAATGGCTTAGTTAAATAAAGATGGTGATGGACAAAACAAAGGATAGTTGTTAGAAGTCAAGATTGCAAAGTGTGGACAGCCCCTTTCAACATGTAGCATGTAAAACAAAGATGATGGGACCTGCTCCACCTTTATTCCACCGAAACTTTAGCTCTCCTTTGGTCTAGAATTATTGAAGAATAATTGAAGCTGCTCCCTTTTCCAAGTTACTGCCTTTGGGAAATAAATTCAACATTTTGTTTAAGCCTCCAACCATGGACAACACCTCTATCAACACCAACTACATGTAGGGAAAAGATGGGCAACATGTTACCATATGATTTTAGGTATGTTAAACCACTCTTGTCCATCCTCTTTAGCTAGTCACATGAATGATTAAGTTGGAAACATGAATTTTGTTATGAATTGCGTGAATGTTTGAGCATGATTTGAAGAAAGTGGTAAGTGTTCCTAGCTATGTTTAATGAAATTTTGTAATAGGATTCTCGTTTTCCTTGAATATTCATAGTGTTTTGTCCATAACATACTCTACAAAACTCCAAATTGGGTGATTCTAACTGTAAATAAAACCCAAGACATAGCACTAAAAATATGTAGAAGATACCTAAACCTCATTATAGTTGAATGATATTGAAAATTGATATTGATTATGGTAACTTGATATTATCCTTGTGTTAAAGCAGCTTGTGATATTTGGTACGTATTTCATAATTTAGAAGGCGAGGATGATATGGAAACTAGAGACATAGGGGAACAAATGTATAGAAGACTTCAAAACTTAATTTGAACATTTTATATATGAAAATTAAGGAACAAGTGGAGGCATGGTTAAATGAAGAGAAAAATAACATGGTAAATAAAGAGGAAAACAACATGTAAATCTATGTCTTATAAATGTTATTCAATGGGTATTAATTGGTAGTATGTAGATGCTATATATATGGCTTAATGGTTGTTTAATGACAGCATGCATGTTGTACATAGTTTAATGGTTCAAAGTAAGGAAAATAGTAGGTATATACTATGTACGCTATTTAAATGGAAAGAAGACAACATGTATAAATCATGGAAGTTGTTCAATGGTTGAACGAAAAGAAAACGGAATTTTAATCTTACTAAATGCTAAGATTTTGGCTCAGCCTTTGTTATAAAATTTGAAAAAGAAGGTGGTAAGTTATAGATATACTTGGCAGGTTTAAAGAACCCTTTATGGGTCTCCCTCATAGCTGAGTAAGGCCATAAAGTTTTCTCGATCACCGTAAACTCAGGAGTAATAAAAGAAAATCACTGAACACGTGAGGGCAGTTTACGATAAATGACAAACAATAAGTGTACCTTTAAATTGATTTTGTAAAGATGGTTTTTTTACCTTATTATGAAAAGTATGTTTATGAATCATTCCGTTCATGCTATTACTTGAATTTAAAGGTTAATCTTCATGAGATTTACATATGCTTTGATCTAGCATTGAATTAAGTTTTGAATGCACTTGGAAACTAATAAGATGTACACACGCTTTGAATTGACATTGAATTGGAATTTGCATATGCTTTGAATTGGCATTGAATTATGATTTAGCTTAATGGTACGTTGTTAGGTATTTATATACAATTTTATCGATCAGAGTATGTCTTAATGTGCATGGCGGTGTTTGGGGCGTCTGTTACTAATATGGGTGGTGTTGTATCTGTCAGTATATCCTGTGAGTGGGTAAGTGATACATAACCATCTCCGTAACTACTGATTTATATATAATCCTAACATCGTTATAGGTAAACGATGCAGAACTAGCTTCATAACAATCGATATATAGAGGTTAACTAGGCACGAGTAAGCGATGTAGAACCAACTCCATAGCTTTACACCTAAGGGTACCATATGGCAAAGAAAATTAGTGATAGGCAATGTTTTAAAAGAAAGTTCATGAAAGTATTGTTTGCCAAAATTGTTTACTTTGCAAGAAAAGTGGAACTTGATCTCAGAAAAATATATACGTTTTGTCTTATGTATGCATTGATCTTATGAAAAGAATAAAAAATGTGTTTTGTAAAAACATTGATTATTACTTGAAAAGAAAATAAATTGTTTTCTAACACTCACTGAGCTCGTTTAGCTCACCCTTTATTTTCTATTTTTAAATAAAACCTCCCAGGTGCACACTCAGGGGCATCAGTAGCAGGGACTCCACCTCGCGAGTAGTCAACTTCGTCGAGCGCTATTATGTAGGCATTTTTATTTTGCCTTACACATATTTTTAAGAACTGTTGCATATCTTTGAACATGATTTGGAAAGTACATGTGTATAAAGGTTTTTAAATGGAATGCATAACGTTGTTTTAGTTTTTCAAAGTTTATTTATGTAACTATTTAAGACTGCATATGAGTGGATTTGAAGTCCACAATTTGGAGTTGAGAAATTGATGTGATAATTGAAGTGTTTTGAACTTTTACAGGGACTTTAAAATTTTTGGGATGTCAAAATACGACCATTTTGTTGTCGAAATTGTTAATAAACTAAAAAACAAAACTTCACTGTTTAGATTTTTATTATGAATTAAAGCTTTTCTGTAACAAAGGCAATATGATTAGTTTCACGGGAACTTTCCAGCTGACTTGGATATCGGGTGGAGAGTCACTTTAGGGTGCCAGGTAGGTCGCCTAGTCATTACAGGATAAGGACCTGTCACCTAGAGCATGGTTTGGACGGTTTGGTCTGGCTATGAAGAAGCATGGTTTTAAGCAGAGTAATTTGGATTATACTCTGTTCTTGAAGCATCAAAATGGAATGGTAACGACTTTAATAATATATGTTGATGATATGATAATTATAGGGAATGATGAAGAAGAAATCTCTAGCTTGCAGAAGCATTTGACAACTGAATTTGAAATGAAGAATCTTGGGGGATTAATATATTTTTTGGTTATCGAAGTAGCTCGGTCAAGTGAAGGAATATTTCTCTCACAATGAAAATACGTTCTTGATTTGTTGGCTGAAATAGGAATTCTTGAATGTAAGCATACAGACACATCAATAGTTTAGAATCATTGATTAGGAGCATACCCAAACCAAATACCCACAAATAGAGAAATGTTCCAATGACTTGTGGGAAAATTGATTTATTTGTCCCATACTAGACCAGATATTGCCTATACTGTGAGTTTGGTGAGTCAGTTTATGCATAATCCTAATGAGGATCACATAAATGCAATTTTACGATATTTAAAGTCTTCCCCAAGAAAAGGGTTTATTGTTACACCCCGTTTTCGAAGTCTAACTCCTAAGTCAAACGTGAGCGCATCACTTTGTAGGATTGTTTGGATCAAAAATTGAAAAGGGCTATATATAAAAAAAATCTAGCATGCACCTTGTACAGCATCACTAACTTGTAAAATGTATATCTCTCAATTTCGATGTCCAAAAATTACAAATTTTATATTGTTAGAAAGCTAAGAGGATAACCTACAACTTCTTAGAAGAAAACTTTGCCAAAATCAACATACAGTTTTTCCCGTGAATTTAGAACACAGATTTTTCCACTATGAATGCTTAAAAAAAATGCAATGCAGAAGCTTGGAAAATCATGAGCAAAACATAATACATTTCGTTAACTTCAAAAGAGTGGAGTTTTACAAAGCTTTAATAGGCAATTCAAGACACAAATGCATCATTGGACTCATAATACAAAATAAAAAATACAAAATAAAAAATATAAAAATATACATGAATGAGTAATACTTGAAATACGGCTAAAGCCTTGAGTTTTCATATACTAACTTAAATACAAAAATATGCAAACTTTGAGTGGTGCCTTGACTCTTGATCACTCGATCTCTTGCTCGTCACCTGGAGATAGGGAGGAAGGGGTGGGCTAAAAGCTCATGGGAAACAAGTTTATTGCAGAGAAATAAGAAAAACCATTGTAAATATAAAATACAAAATACAAAATACAAAAATATACATGAATGAGTAATACTTGAAATACGGCTAAAGCCTTGAGTTTTCATACACTAACTTAAATACAAAAATATGCAAACTTTGAGTGGTAACTTGACTCTTGATCACTCGATCTCTTGCTCGTCACTTGGAGATAGGGAGGAAGGAGTGGGCTAAAAGCTCGTGGGAAACAAGTTTATTGCAGAGAAACAAGAAAAACCATTGAAAATATTCTGCCATAGTAAAATGCATTGAAACCTTAAAACATGTATTTTTCAAATTCTCAAACTTGTCAAACAAATCATAAACAACATAAACAAGTATAATAGTTTGGGTAGTCCATATAAACATGATGGAAAAGCCTTACAGCTAAACCATATAGATGAGGGAGTTCTTGCGAAGCTCCAATAAACATGAGGGAGTCCATAATGGAGCTCCATGTCACAAACGAGCAGGGGGAAAGCCTTTAACATGGTCAACGTGCACGTGACATAACATGATGGACACCACAAACCCTAACACAAATTCATGACTTGTAAACATATTGCACAAAAGGCACATTTCAGAAACATGATTTCCATAAGCATGATATATTTCAAATACAATTTCCATCATCATTTCATAAATCATCACCAAGATTTATGTACCAAACATGTAGCAAATACTTAAATCATTTAAGAAGTAATAAATGTAACATTTATAAAGCAATTAAAATCATTTAAATATATTGATTAGGAAAATACTCATGGCCCATTAACTCAACTATAAACATGTAACCCACCTGGATTCCTTGCTTAAACATTTACTTTAAAATGCCCCTCCTATTACTCCTCTTGTCTCTCTTGATTTCCTTTAACATTGGCCAAAAAAAAATCCGATTCAATGGGAATAGAAATTGGGAATCCAAATAAAATATTTACTAAAAATTGATTCTAGAATACTTAGACTCATGTATTTCCTAAGCTTCATGAAACAAAAAATCCTTCCAAATTCCAAAGGATTAAAAAAAATAGGCTTACCTTGAATCTTCACCAAGCAAAGAGATTTTTTTGGCTCAAATGGAAGCTCTTCTCTTCCTCTTTCTTTTTCTCTTCTTGAATAATCTCAAATTCACTATTGAAAACTAAAAAAAGATGAAACCTAAGCTTGTCTTCTTCCTTTTCTCTCTAATGGTTGAAACCCTCCCTTTTGTTTCTCTATCACGTATTTCACTTCTTCTCTCTGTTCATTTCACGTTTTCTTCATTTAATGAAGAAGACAACATTTTCCTCTTCCACTCATACCCTTAATGACTGTGAAATGTCAACCTTTATTTAATGTTTCATGGTTTTAAACTTAAGTGACACGCCATAATTGCCCTCTGTACATTATTACTGCTTTAATTTAACTAACCAGTGTAATAAAATCCTACACACACTGTAATGAATAATTAAACTTCAATAATTATTCTAACTTGACCTCATGATTTATTTAAATCATGCTTAACAATTCTATTTATTCTAAGGCCAAAAAAATTCTAATTCTATGAGTATTCCATAAAATATTATGCTTAACTTAACGAAAAATTTTTTCGGAGGCCAATATTTCTCCCCCTCTTAAAAGAATTTCATCCTCGAAATTCTTACCTGAGTCATTGAAGAGTGTGGATACTTCTCCTTCATGGCCTCTAGGGGCTCCCACCTGGCCTCTTCCTTAGAATGGTTTTTCCATAGGACTTTAACCAGTTGAACTGTCTTGTTCCTGAGAACTTTTTCCTTAGTGTCCAGAATCTCCACTGAAGGTTTCTCATAGGTCAGATCATCTCTCAACTGAACCTCAATGGTCTAAATGATGTGGGAGGGATCTTATCTATACCTCCTTAACGTGGAAACATGAAAGACATCATGTATCTGTGACAATTCTGGTGGCAGCGCCAATCTATAGGCCAGTGGTCCAATCCTCTCAAGAATTTTGTAGGGACCAATGTATCTTGGGCTCAATTTGCCTTTCTTGCCAAACCTTATGACTCCTTTCCAAGGAGATGTCTTAAGAAAGACTTTCTCACTAATTTCATACTTCATTTCCTTTCGGTGAGCATCAGTATAGCTCTTCATTCTATCTTGAGCAGCTTTAAGCCTTTGCTTAATTAGATTGACCTTGTCAACTGTCATCTAGAGTAACTCTGGTCCTATTAATTTCCTTTCTCCTTCTTCATCTCAGCATATAGGAGTTCTACATCTTCTTCTATACAGTGCTTCATAAGGAGCCATTTGAATGCTCGAGTGGTATAGATTATTGTAAGCAAATTCGACCAATGGCAAGTGCTCGTCCAGTACCTTTGAAATCCATCACACTTACCCTGAGCATTACTTCAAGGTTTGAATGGTCCTCTTAGATTGACCATCTGTTTGGAGATGGAAAGCAGTGCTAAAATTTAACTTGGTCCCCAGAGCTTCTTGCATGCTTTCCCAAAATCTCGAAGTAAACCGAAGATCTCTGTCAGAAACTATGGAGTCTGGAATCCTATGTAGTCTCACTATCTCATCAATATACTTCTTTGCTAGCACATATAGAGAATCAGTCTATTTAATTGCTAGAAAATGGGCTGACTTCATCAAGCGGTCAATAATAACCCATATGGCATCATGCTTCCTACTGGTCTTGGGCAAACCTATCAGAAAATCCATAGTTGCCCTTTGCCACTTCCACTCAGGAATAGACAATGACCTTCACTTGCTTGAAGGTGCTTGGTGTTCAGCCTTGACTTGTTGACACACTAAACACTTGCTTGCATATTCTGCTACATCCTTCTTCATGCCTTTCCATTAGAAATGCTCTTTCAAATCTCTGTACATCTTGGTGCTACCTAGGTGTATAGCATAAGGTGCATTGTGTGCCTTGTCAAGTATCTCATCCTTTACCTCCTTGACATTCGAAATATAAAGTCTATTGCCTACAACCATAAGTCCATCATCCCTCACTTCCACTTCAGATTGCTTGCCATTCTTAATTTCTTCTCAGAGCTTGTTCAAATCTACATCTTGTTCTTATAACTCCTTAACTTTATCTCTGAATATTCACCTCACTCTGAAATTACCAATAATGCAATCGGGTTCCTCCTATTTCAAGCTTATTTTAAGCTTAGCCATCTCTTCCAATAATGACAGATAAATTGTCTGAACATGGGCTATGGAGGATTTCCTACTCAAAGCATCTGCCACTACATTTGGCTTGCCTAGGTGGTATTCAATCAACAAGTTATAATCCTTAAGCAACTCTAACCACCTTCTCTGTCTCAAATTCAACTCTTTCTGGCTCAATAAGTACTTAAGACTTTTATGATTTGTAAAAGTCCTCGTATGAACTCCATACAAATAATGTCTCCAATTTTTTAAGGAAAAAATTATTGCTGCTAATTCTAAATCATGGGTTGGGTAATTCAATTCATAAGGCTTTAGCTGCCGCGAGGCATAAGCTATTACCTTGTCTCCTTGCATCAACATACAACCCAAACCCTTTCTTGAAGCATCACTTTAAACTGTATAGCCCTCATCTCCTATGGTCAAGGTCAAAATTGGAGCACTTGTCAATTTGTGCTTAAGCTCCTCAAAGCTCTTCTGACATTCATTACTCCAAATAAACTTCTAATTTGTCCTTAATATCTTGGTCATTGGAGCCGCTATCATGGAGAATCCTTCAACAATCCTCCTATAATATCCTGCTAGACCCAAAAAGCTTCTCAATTCTGCCACTTTCTTCGGTGCATGCCATTTCACCACTGCTTCAATTTTTCTCGGATCGACATGTATCCCATCCTTCGAAATTTTGTGTCCAAGGAATATCACCTTATGAAGCCAAAATTCACATTTGCTGAATTTGGCATAAAGGTCCTTCTCCCTTAGTGTTTGCAGCACTATCCTTGGATGTTCCTTATGTTCCACTTCACTCTTGGAATAAACCAGAATGTCATATATAAATACTATGACAAATTGGTCTAGATATTCCTTAAAGACCCTATTCATGAGATCCATGAAAACAGCTGGAGCATTGTTCAATCCAAATGGTATGACTAGAAACTCATAATTTCCATAACATGTCCTAAAGGTTGTCTTGTGTACATTAGATTTCCCTAATTCTGAGTTGATGATAGCTTGACCTGAGATCAATTTTGGAGAAGACATTTGCTCCTTGCAACTGGTCGAACAGATCATCGATTTGTGGTAGAGGATACTTGTTCTTAATGGTCACCTTGTTGAGCCTCCAGTAGTCAATGCACATGCGCCATGTTTCATCCTTCTTTTTAACAAATAGAATCGATGCTCCTCATGGCATTCTTTACAGTGGTATGGAAATGGATACGGTACCTGGAATCAAATCGATGATAAATTTGATTTCCTTTGCTAGTGGCAAACTAGGTAAGTCTTCTGGAAACACGTATGGAAATTCCCTCACAATTGGAAAATCTTCTAACTTTTCTTCGTTCACCTCGGTATCCACAACGTGTGCTAGGAAGGCTTCATACCCTTTTCTCATCATCCTGTCAACTAGTAAAGTTGAAATAATTCTTGGTGATGGTGTTTTTCTGTCTCCCTTAAAAGTCACCTTCTTACCCTTGTCAAGATCAAATTCTACCTCTTTGAGGCTATAGTCTAACTTTGCATGATATTTCTCCAAGGTATCCATTACAAGTATAACATCTAGGCCCTTTAAATCTAAAGGCATTAAGTCCACTACTAGTCTAGCACCATCAATAAAGAGTTCAGAATCTCTATATGCTTGACTTATTATCACATTCTTCCCTATAGGAGTACTAACAATCAACGGACTATTCAATGGCACCAAATTAACACCATGTAATGTCATGCTTGCAGAAACAAAAGAATGTGTGGAGCCAGAATCAATCAATATATATACTTCTGAATTAAATAATCGAGCCATACCGATAACAACTTCAGGTGCTGCTACAGCTTCATCTCTAGTCATGGAAAACACCCTTGCCTGTGCTTGACCCCTTGGCCTTCTTGGAGGAATAACCTTCTTTGCAGCTCCAGAACTTCCCACCTCAGTGGCTGGCCTAGTTCCTGTTGTTTCAGCTTTCTTTGAGGCTTGTATCTATGACCCATCGTGCCTTGGTGCTTGGGGACATTCCCTGATCATGTGTCCCTTCTCTCCACATCAGAAACATACTCCAAGTAACTTGAGGTACTCTCCTTTGTGAAACTTCCCATAGTGCTCGAATTGGGGGTTCGAATACTTACTCCCCACCATCCTTCTGTTACCTCCTACAATTGAGGCTTGCACTGAAACTGCTTTTGCTTGCTTGTTCTTAGCAGAGCCACTACTTCCCACTTCGCTCTGTGTGTGGAAAGTCCTCATACTCCTCTCAGGCATGGGGGCACTCATTCCCTTTTTGGAAGACTGTTCCCAGTTCTTCCTCTTCCTGTTTACTTCATACTTTATGTTCTCCAGTTTCTCAGCTTGAAGTGCAGCATCTACCAACAGCGGGTAGTCACAAAAGTTATGGATCAATACTTTCTACTTGATCCCCAAATGAAGTCCACCCTCAAATTTACAGCACTTATCCTCCTCATTCTCAACAATGTTGGCCGCATACCTTGAAAGCTGGGTGAACTTTAGCTCATATTCACTCACACTCAATTCCCTCTGTATGAGATTTAGGAATTCTTTGACCTTCTCTTAGACATAGACTTTCAAGAAGTATTTCTTCCTAAAGGCTTCCAAAATATTTCTCAATGACAATACTGGCAGTATGACCTGACTATGGGGTACTGATTCCCACCAATAGAGTGCATCCCCTTATATCGAGTTCATTGCATAATCCAATTTCTCCTTATCGGAGCACTTCATCTAAAACAGGACTCTCTCTATCCTTCTCAACCATGCTTCAGCCTCTTCGGGATTCGTAGTCCCATTAAAGTCTACAACCCCATACTTGCTGAGCTTATCATATTGTCCACTCCTCTCTAGGGATGGCAACGGGGCGGGGCGAGGGCTGGGAGTACCTTCCCCACGCCGTCCCCACTTGGAACCCCCACTCCCTGTCCCTGATCCCTGATCCCCAAAGTGGAGATATTTTTATCCTTTTCCCATCCCCGCCTGGCACCACCATTCCCCGTCCTGGATCCCCGATCCCTAAAGTGGGGATAGTCCCCGCAGAGACCCGAATCGTCACCTTGCACCCATATAAAGTTGGTTCATATGATTATATCACACTTCTATAAAATATACTATGGTGCAATAAAAAAAACCATTATGTTGAAAAATTCAACAGGAGCCTTCCTGAACCACAATCTCAAATTCTTAATGCTCAGTATATTCTCAAATTCTCAATGAAATATTCGTGAATGACAATTGAAAATATAACAAGAAAAAAATTTTATTCTAAAAAAAGAAGCATTGCATCTCATTTCAAACATTAAGACTAAGTCCACCATCCTGAATTTGAGAAGAAACCACAGAATCTGCTGGGTTGGGGCTAGCTAATTTTTATCTTCACTAGTTGGTGCTGTGCTCATGTCTGTAGTACCACAGTCAGTATGCACTTGAAAATCACAATCTGGACAGCAGTATGACCATTCTTAGATCCTAATTGTTTATTGAAAAAGGATTAAAGAAAAATAAAATCCCAACAATTTGAAACCATCATCACAAGAACAGAAATAGGAAAAATGTCAAGGGGAAATTTGTGATTGAGCATACATAATAAAACTTACTTATAATAATTAGAACTATCTATAGTCAAGTAGTAAAAAATTTGTCCTCAACTTCTTCATCTTAGATAACTGTATAATATTGGGGCTTTGCATTAACCTAACAATTTGTAAATTTTAGATTAACTTTAAATAAAAGAAATAAAAATAAAAAATAGTACAAAGGTATAAGGTTATAAACTTATAATACCTC
>JAOTAY010000189.1:7866134-7882714 GCA_025629805.1 Erythroxylum baracoense | reverse complement strand
CTCCTTAATGGATGATCTATTTATTCTTAAAGATACACCTGAACTGCAACTTAATTCTGAAGTAAATAACTTTGATGTCGTTGTACCATTAAAAAGAAAACGTCCTATTGAATTCAATAACACTTATCTTTGGCATTTAAAGATTGGCTATATTAACTTAGATAGAATTTCTAGGTTAGTCAAAGATGGCCCTTTGAGTTCATTGAAAGTGAAGGCACTACCAACCTGTGAATCCTGTCTGGAAGGTAAAATGACTAAGAACTCTTTTCCCTTAAAAGGCAATAGGGCCAATGATATTTTAGAACTCATTCATTCTAATTTGTGTGGCCCGATGAGTGTCCAAGCTAAGGGTGGTTTTGAGTATTTTGTGACTTTCACAGATGATTACTCAAGGTATGGATATATTTACCTATTGCGTCGTCAGTCTGAACGCTTTGAAAAATTCAAAGTATTTAAGGCAGAAACGGAGAAGCGACATGGAAAATATATCAAGTCACTATGATCCAATCATGGTGGCGAATACCTCTCTGGGGGAATTCATTGCTTATTTATCAGAATAAGGAATTACTTCACAATTGTCTGCACCTGATATGCCACAGGAAAATGGTGTAGTAGAAAGGAGAAATAGGACGCTTATGGAAATGGTTAGATCAATGATGAGTTATTCAAATTTGCCAATTTATTTCTGGGGATATGCAATTGAAACAGCAGCATACATTCTGAATTTAGTTCCTTCTAAGTCAGTACCTCTGACTCCTACAGAACTGTGGACTGGGCATAAGCCTAGTCTAAGACATGTTCGGATGTGGGGTTGCCCAGCCCATGTGCTTAAAAGGAAAGCAGATAAGTTGGAATCCAAATCAGAGTTATGTTTCTTTATTGACTATCCTAGAGGAACGAAAGGTGGTTTATTTTATAGTCCTAAGGATAAGAAGATCATTGTTAGTACCAATACACATTACCCTGAGGAGGACTATATTGTAAACCATATTCCCAAAAGTCAATTAGCCTTGCGTGAGTTAAGAGGAGAAAACATATCAGCTAGACCATTTCCCACAGAACATGAACCTGAACCATTCTTAGTCGGAGCTGACATTCCATTGCCTCATCATCATGGGAGCAATGTCAGTGGACCATAAGCTCAACATCTGCCCTAAGAGTCAGTTCTTAACATTCCATTATAGCCCGAAAGTAATGAGAGTTATGTTGGGATTGACGCTGCAGCTATTGCTTCAAATCTACAAGAACAAAAAGTAGGGGTCCCTGATTTTTCATTGCCTGTTGGTAATGACGGACATGTTGAGGCTCTCAACCATGCCCAGGCTGTGGTCCCACCAGTTATAGACTTGCCAGCCTTACAGCTGCAGCAAGATGCCGGTGTGATTGAACAGCCTGTAGTACTTCGTCGTAGTGGGAGAATAAGACGACCACTGATTCGATATACACTTTTGGGAGAAGCATTTGACAGAATCTCTGAAGAAGTGAATACTGAACCAGTATGTTACGACGATGCACTATAAGATAAAGATGCTAATAAATGGCTTATAGTTATAAAATTTGAGATGGAGTCTATGTACTCTAATCAAGTATGGGAACTTGTAAAACCACCTGAAGGGGTTAAACTCATTGGATGTAAGTGGCTCTATAAGAAAAAGAGGGGTGTAGATGGTACAATACAAACTTATAAGGCGAGGCTTGTTGCGAAAGGGTATACTCAAAAAGAAGGGGTCGATTATGAGTAAACTTTTTCGCCGATAGCCATGCTTAAGTCTATTAGGACTCTTATATCCATTGCAGCTCATTTGGAATACGAAATTTGGCAAATAGATGTCAAGATGGCTTTTCTAAATGGAATTCTTGATGAATGCATCTATATGAAGCAATCAGAAGGTTTCATTGCTAATGGCCAAGAACATTTGCTATGCAAATTGAATAGGTCCATTTATGGACTTAAACAGGCTTCTAGGTCTTGGAAAATTTGTTTTGACTAGTCGATCAAAACTTTTGGTTTTGATCAGTGTCATAATGAGTCTTGTGTGTTTAAGAAGTGGAATGGTAAGAAGGTAGTGTTTCTGGTATTATATGTGGATGATATTATGCTTATAGGAAATTGTGTAGGTATGTTGACTTCTGTCAAGGACTGGCTATCTGAGCGTTTTGATATAAAGGACTTGGGAGAAGCTGCTCATATTCTTGGGATCAAGCTTATGCGAGATCGCAAGAAAAGGATGATTGGCTTGTCACAGGAACTTTATATTGATACTATTCTTGCTCGTTTCAACATGCAAAATTCCAAAAAAGGTTTTCTTCCTTACAGACATGGAATCACTCTATCTAAGGATCAATGTCCTAAGACATCTGAAGAGATAGAGAGCACGAAGGCAGTTCCTTATGCTTCTGCAGTAGGAAGCCTCATGTATGCAATGTTGTGTACTGGACCTGATATCTGTTTTGCTGTTGGCATGGTTAGCAGATTTCAGTCTAACCCTGTGCGAGAACATTGGACTGCAGTCAAACATATAATCAGGTACTTGAAAAGAATTAGAGATTATATGTTGGTTTACCAGTCAAAAGAACTTGTACATATAGGTTATACAAATTCAGACTTTCAGTCTGACAAGGACTCTCGGAAATCTACCTCAAGAAATGTTTTTATCCTGGGAGGTGGAGCCATAAGTTGGAGGAGTATTAAGCAAACTTGTGTTGCAGACTCCACCATAAAAGCTGAATATGTGGCGGCCTCTGAGGTAGCCAAGGAAACAGTATGGCTTAGGAACTTCCTAATGGATCTGGGTGTGGTTCCAACAGCTCAATCGCCTATTACACTTTATTGTGACAATAGTGGGGTAGTTGCAAACTCGAAGGAGCCACGGAGCCATAAAAGGGCAAAACACATTGAGTAAAAATATCAGCTGATACGAGACATAGTTCAAAGGGGTGATGTGGTGGTGATGAAGATTGCATCAGAAAACAACCTAACTGATCCTTTTACAAAGAGCTTACCAGCAAAGAATTTTGATAGTCACGTGGAAGGAATGAGAGTTAAAATAATAGATGCATAGTTATGAGTCTAAGTGGGAGATTGATAGATATATACTATTAACCATTCAAATGTAATAGTATAGTCTTTGGATCTTTTTTTTTCTTTGAACAATTATTTAATTGTATTCAACTGGAGATTTGCATAATATGTATAAATTTTCAGCATATATTTAATAACAATTGTGTTAGTACATTTTGTATGTATCTAACTGGACCAAGTTAAGAATGGTTGTTTTATACTGACTATTAAAGCATATTCTTAAGAACATTAGAAATAAGATTTATGTTCTTAATCTTGATTTAGTTAATATGAGCAAATATACATTGTCTTGTGCTTTAATTCATTAAAGAGTGAGTTTCAATTATCGGGACCATAATACTCGGTGAATTGGGCAAATGCAATTTGTATTTGTGAAATATTAATTAATGATGGAATCCATATCTCGATATAGAGAATGATGATGCACTTTAAGTAAGCTTATAAGGTTTCATTGTGTAATCCCTGTAGGTGGATTTTTAATCCTACACATGAAATAAGTTGAGCAACAATCTTAAAGATTAAAATTGTTATTTAAATAAATCGTCAATAATTTATTTTATTTGACAAGCATCTGTAATCTTAACATGGCAGCATAATTTATTATGCTGTGGAAAGTTAAAATTAATTAGGAATTCAATCATAAATTTTTAGTGGAGTAATTTATGATTAATTATAATAAGAATATAACTGGTCCTGTATAGATTCTTGTTATAATTTTAGTCTTATTAATTTTATTGATAAATACAAAAATATTCGCAGTAGAAGCAACCCAAGATTAGAAATATATACAAGAAACGAGTCTAACAAATAGGCGTACAACCCTGCTAATCTCCCCAATCCAAAATCTTGTAAACAAGCCTATAATTATGCATAACTTCACTCCCTATAAATAATAACATCTCGCCAAACGTGGAAACTAACATAATATATAGATATGCACAAATCATAAAAGATCACTGAACATACACCAAAGTTGTATTACTTACGTTTATTTGTTATTTCTAATATTTCAAATTATATCGGCATCTACTTGAAAATAAAAATTCATGATTATTTAAAATTTATTGTCAATTCTTTTCTTATCCGTTAATAACAACCAAACAAGCAAAAATTAAGGAACGTAAGTGCATCTCTATTTTCGCTGACTTCTTTTGCAATTATCAAGCGTACCTTTAGTAAAGTTTAAGAGTGTAATTATATGTAATTTTAAAATGATCTCAACTCATACGTATTGTAAGGCCGCCCAAGTAACCATATCCACGAGGGTGTGAAAATTAGTAATTTATATACACCTCAAGGCTAGAGTTGATGTTACAACACACACTTCCGAAAGGACGTTAATCACATTAAAAAGCAACCAAAGTGATCATGATCACAATACCCAGCTTTGGTTAGTAGTTTTTAACTTTTATTGCTTTAAGTTACCATCATCCCCGAATGCTTTCTATTGTCACCGCACCAAATACAGCACTAGTAACCATTACCCAAAAGCTCCAAATCAACGTTAAGTAACTATTTTTTTATACAAATTCTAGATATGGTTGTAAATTCATGATCAAGATACTGCAACAAGAGCATAAAAGAGTATGCTTTCTCTTGTCACCCCACCACCAAATACATGTAAACCTTTTCCTGAACACAAAAGGTGTATACTCTTGTCGCAGTATCTTCATCATGAATTTACATGTAATTATTTATGTCTATATATGTTTATAAATATATATATAGAGAGAGAGAGCTTTTGTTTCCTAAATTTTTGTAAGATTTGTCGCATTGCATAGCCTCTTCGGTAGGATTCGTTATTTGCTACATCTCCAATTACACTCTTTTCATTATTCTCCATTACATAATAGTTAAATCTCCAGCAACCTATGTTGGTTGTCCGGTAACTACCATCCAATTGCTTGTTATTAACTTCTAAAATTTTGGTAAAATAAGAATTAAATTTGTCTCATGATACTAATCGATTTTAAAAAGAAGCAATCAAGGGGCAAATGCCATATCTAAAAGGTACTGCAACTATTGATGGGACTTAAGCTCTTTGAATCCTCTACTGCAGAAGAATTTGTCTCTTTGTATATATGAGGTATTTCCGCGGGCCAATCTCCTGCCAAGTTTGTTGAATGACTTTAATAAGAGTTGATGTGTACGGACACTCAATTTCACATCACCTGTTACCATTACTCCGTTGCTATTCTATTTTATAAACATCTATTCATTTAATTTTCGTAGGTCCCATGTATTGAATAGATGGATAGTCTCATTTATTGGATGAATTGATGCTTATAAAACAGGATAGGAATAGAGTAATGAGAACAGATGATCTATTTCCAGACACATATTATGGTCATCACGAATGTCAATTACAATCGCTTAAGCACCAAACTAATTGTAGTAGTTTCGATAACAACAATGACTAAGAAATTTTTTTAAAATGAGGATAAGAAAGAAAGATCTCAACAAAAGAGTTTCACAATAAAGTAAATTTAGGCTTACTTCCTAGGTTCAAGTCTGGCCCAAAATTTTATTATCAAATCCAGGTCTAGCTCGAACTTTAATCGAATCCAAAATTTACAATATCCAGTTAATTTAAATTGAGTCTTTTAATTTAAATTTAAACGAGTAAAAAGTCATTTTATTTAACATTTTTGTATCTTAGATTATGTCGAACTGGACAGATCAAACTTGAATTCAATTCAAAGGCTAAAAATAAAAAAAGTCCAAATTTAGCCTAAGTCTAATCAACTTAGGTAGAATATGTTGATTTCAAATCTTTGTCAAACCCAAAAAAGTTATCATCTCTAAGTAAATTCTTTAATATAAGAAAAGGTAGGACAAAATTTGAAATAATTTATTCCCATCAATAAGATGATAATCTTATAATTTCATAATCAAAATATTTCACTACTATCAAAATCTTTAACTTACATTATAATAATTAACTAAATAAATTCTTATTTATTTGTTTTTTTCATCTTGTGTTTATCTAATTAATTCAAATTTAATATTTTGTTTTTTTATCTACTCACATCATACACGTAAATCCTAAATTTTCAATAAAAACAATTTCTTATTTCTTTAAATGATATGATTGAATATATGATTTTAAATTAAAATAATATATTTTCAAGTTTAGTTCCAATATATAACAAAACAAAATGAAAAAGAAATATATCCTAGTTGAATGTTAGTCTTACAACGCAAGGCCTCTTTTTAAAAAAAAAAGGATTTTGTTTTTTATTTTGTTAAGGAATTGATATGAGTGAAATATTAGTAATTTCAGTAAATTTTATTAATAACTTTATATATATGTACGATTAGTCAAAACAAAAAGTTTATGTTGCACTATTATTAAAAATGTTGGGACGAATGAAAGAGAATTTTCTATTTTTTTTCCCTATTATAACCTTCTTTTTTAATTGCCTGGTTAGTTCTTGTGAAGTCTAGACTTAAATGTTAAAAAAAAGGATTTTGTCTTTTATTTTGTTAAGGAATTGATATGAGTGAAATATTAGTAATTTTAGTAAATTTTATTAATAACTTTATATATATATATATGATTAGTCAAAACAAAAAGTTTATGTTGCACCATTATTAAAAATGTTGGGACGAATGAAAGAGAATTTTCTATTTTTTTCTCTATTATAACCTTCTTTTTTAATTGCCTGGTTAGTTCTTGTGAAGTCTAAACTTAAATGTTTTGTTTTGTTTAGCCCTTTTTTTACGTTCTCTTTATTATTTTCTTACACTTAGCTTTTGTTCATTTATTTTATGCCTCTTTAACTCTCTTGTATTCGTGTTTGTTCTTATCTCTCTCATCCAACTCTCTGTATCTTTTACCTATGTTCTTTTTTTCTTTTTCTTTTGCTTAGTTCTACTTTATAGGATTGCTCTAATTGGTGGTTCTTCTCCCGTTCTTGGCTAGTTTCTCATTTTAAGTAGTTTAGTGATTTTTGTGTTTTTATCTTTTTTTGCCTTATACTACCTTTTTAGAACATTATTTTAAATTTTCTTTCCTATATTGTTCAGGTTTTTTTTCCATCTTTTTGTTTTGTTATATGTCCCAACATTTGAGTCTACCTTGCTTCCATTGCACTTTGCTCATTCTGGCCTCTTTCCTCAAAAGTTCAAGCCCTTAACTCTCTCAAATAGTAAGGAGCTTCTTCTTCAACTTCTCTTTCCCTTTATACTTCCATTTATATTCTGAATGTTGCTTCTACTTATATACTTGGTCTTCCTTCCTCCTCTCCCATTTTCCCTTCCTTTTAATCATTCCCTCTATTTCCTCAATCATCGTCTCAATTAGAAGCAGGTGGTTAAAGAATCTACTTCTGTCAAGTTACATTACTGTCCTTTTACTTCCTTTGATTCTCCCATTATCCCTCTCTTTAGAGATCTTTAAAGGAGAAAAGAGATAGTCCTAAACTCCTATAGATTTCTTTCTTAGTAGAAGACTAGGCTTGGCATTGGTTTGAGTTGGGCTGGGTTGGGGTCCCCATGCTCGAACTCAACTAAAAAATTTATGTTCAAATCCAGGCCTAGCCTGAAGCCTGATTAGGCCCAAGATTTGTTATTTGAGTCTGAGCTCAAGCTTGATTTTGATTGGGCTTGAATCCAGCCCAATTATTTTTAATTTAAAATTCAAAAGTGACATCATTTTAGTTTTACTTGATATTTTTGAGCTTAAGACAAAGCCAAGCTGGACAACTCAAGCTTGAAGCCCAAAAATGTTAAAAATCTGAGCTCAATCTGAAGCTTGGTTAACTCGGTCCAAGTTGGGCAAAAATTAGCATCCTTATAAAAGATCAACTTTTCCTTTAATCAAGGCTTGGGCTATGAAATGATGGAAGCTAAAGGGACTTGTTAAGGTGGTTCTTAGAGAGGAGGAGATGCTTCTATTCAAAATTTCATCAAATGTTAATGCTTAAGATGTGTTGAAAGGTAGGTCATGGCATTTCCCCAACATTGAAAAGTCTTTCCAAAGTCAATCCCACTTTTGAAGTTAGGTGATAACGATTTGTCATTGGAGGATTCTATTAATGTCTCTTATCAATGGAGGTCTTCAGTAAAACAACATAGGTGACTATTAAGACTTTACAGTAATAAATTCACTAAATGGTGACTATTATGAGCTTATGGTGCTGCCAAATGAATCCTTTAATGGCCACCCGGTAGATTCAGCTACTACTACTAATATCCCTATTGATGTTATTAAATGAGGAAGCTCCTCGTACTTGTGTTATCGGCGAAGCTCCTATTATTTAAATATCAAATACTCAATGAAAGGACCCAATAACCAACAATGTTGTTATTTAACTCATTAGATTGAATTTGGACTATTTGACCTCGCTTCTTCGTGTTTATCGAACTAGTTAGGAGATTTTGGATGGTTTAGTTATATTCCTTTAGGTTTAATTAATAGATTAAGGTGGGATTTTTATGTTTTAATTTTGTTTTTAGGTATAATTAACGGGTTAAGGTGGATTTTTTTATGATTTAATCATCATGTTTAATAGATTAAGATGAGTTTTTGACATTTAATTGTGTTTTTTGGTTTATTTACACCACTAAACTCCGTTTTCTTTGGAGATTATCTACATTAAAGTGTTTTGTGTGTGATTAGGTCATGTTTTTGTTTATTAATCACTCATGATTATTGCATTATGTTAAAATAAACTGAGTTTTTAATCATGACTAGATTAAAATGGATTACTTTCTCTTGTTTGAGCATTATGTTTTTTTTTTTTTCATTTCAATCACCGAGACAAACCTAACTCACCACAACCTCACCCCTAATTTAGCCAACATTACACTTTACTGCTCCATCATATGTTACTAGATCTAAGATGTTGGTGACTAAACCAATTGGTGAGAGTAGGTGCATAGATTGGGCAATGCTTGATTAGGTTGGACTAATATAAAATGTTTGAGATTTCCTTATTATTGGTAGTTCGAATCATTTCTTTCCGAACGAGAAGCCAATATACAAAGAGCTTGCACTTGAGTTCCTCACCATCTTTACGATGGAGAAGACACAATTGAATTAGAGTTTAGATAATACTATTTAGTTTTGGGAGCTTATGAAGAGGAAGAATATGAGTTATACACAATTTTTCATAGACATGGGACTTTACTGAGTTTATTACTTTCGAGGACTATTTTGCTTTGAGAGTGGGTTTTCTTTTTATTACCAATGCAAATATATATTGGCTCAATATTAGTAGATAGTGGCATTATGAGTCCACACGATCATAGGACTCTACACTATAATCCCCAGTACTGAGGTACATGCATTCTTTGTTAAGTCATACATTGAGTGGGAGAGGTGATAGGAATAGAGTGATGAGCAAGATGGATGTTTTTCATTTATAAAGCAAGGTTAAGATAGGGTACCTCTACTTTAGCCTGTATTAGCTTATTTTTTTTAAGCATCATACTTATGATGCTAGATTAGAGCTACTCTTCTGGGGCCATATATTACATGATTAGTCTAAAGTATAGGTTTATTAGAGAGATTGCCTAAGATACAGATTGTTTGATAGATGGTACGATCAGTTTTGATATTTTAAGAGCTATAGGTATGATACAGAGGAGACAAGGCTAACAGGGACCTTTTTATATTTTAGTTAGGCCCAAAAGCCTTGACAGAGCTAATAAGGAGTGCCTCGATGTACCAAAATAGCAACCCAACTATGATATTTCTTTACTACTAACTCTAGATGGATTCAAGAATTGTGGTGACCTTTTTATATGGGAGTTGTAATTTTGCCTCCACATATGAGACCTAGTACACCTCCTCCATCACCTCAGCATTCAAATAATCCTACAATAGGGACACCATTTCTAGTTGATATAGTGGCTACAACTACTTAGTAGTTCAATATTCCTTTAGCACAAGAGACTGATCTACCTAGTGAGAATGAGTATGAGGTGATTGATGATCATGTTGGGGGTGACAGTATGACCCAGACCTAGCCTGCCCGACTCTGGCCAATCGATGATTAACGGGCCTGGCCTATGTTGACCATACCTCGGGTTGGGAGAATGAGAAATTGTCAAGGCTTGGGTTAAGATCAGGCTCAATCCGGAAGCTTGAACCTCTGGTCAATCTCAGGCTTATTTTGTTTCTAAACCAAAACAACAACATTTTTATCCATAAACACATTGTGGGATAAAGAAAAATGACACTTTGCTTTAGCTTTATTTCTCTTCTTCTTCACCTCTGTCATATCTCTAATCTCTCTCTCTCAAGTCTGACCACTGTTGTCATTCACTTATCACTCATCAACCCTTACTGTTAGTCATCGAGCCAGTTGTCAGTCATCACCTAGCCCACCCTTCCCCCCTCCTCGCTACGTCTCTAGCCTCCAAGTTCTAGCAGCCCTCTAACCTCCAAGTTCTAGCCACCCCTCTGCTCTCTAGCTGCCCATTTGCATTGCAGCCCCATTAGGCTTATCTTTACCACCCAACCACCACCAAGGTAAAATACATGCATTGTTTCATGAAATACTAAAATTTCTGAGATTGTTATCACCAATGAGGTGGTTTTGCAGGCTTACACAATCACTTACATAGGCATGTATGTGATTTTGTAAGTCACTTTATATTTGTGGACTTACACGGGCATGTATGTGATCGTGTAAGTGATTGTATAAGTATGTGAAAATACATAGTGACTTACACAATCATATAAATGCTCATGTAAGTCTAGAAAAACACACCCATGTGTGTTTGTTACATGATTATAATGACTTACCACACGTTTGTGTAAGTGACCGTGTAAGTCAGTGATTAACTGATTATGAATCTATGAATAACATATATATTCAATTATGATTATATTATTTATTTATGATTATGAATAACATATATATTTATATATAGATAGTTTCAAATGGATCACCATATTTCTTCAGTGGAAAGATGTATTCTAGTATCGGAGATAGAAGTGGAAACTTCTAATCTCGTACAAGTGAAGATAAAAGTCCAATTCTGAGGCCTATTAGAAATTCTACTAGCCACTGTCGCTTTGGAGTCTACTTTTAGCACCATTGGTCAAGTTATTAGTCCTTATCATGCTTAACTTCATCCTTATACTTTGGAAGTCTTTATATGTGCCCGAAGTCGGTTAGATTATGAAGATATTGAGGGTAAATTATTTTCTTTTTGATATATCAATTTTGTCTATTTTTTTATTATCATAACTTATATTGATTTTTTTAATTTAATACTAATGATGCCACAGGTACTAATGCGGAGGTGACTAGTCATAATCTTGAAGCAAGTGGACATTATTTTGATAAAATATTCCAAAATGAAGGTATATTTTATTACTTATTAATTATTACCATGTCTTTAATATTTCTTTAATTTTAATATTACATTACTAAATATAATGTTTCTACATACAGAAGAAGTAATCTAAACTATTGACGATCTTGATTACAATGATTAGTTGCTCTCTTAGTCTATCTGGTCTTTACTCTCTCTAGTCTCTAGTCTCCATCTTGATTTAATCTTGATTTTTTGTAAATTGTATCATTTAAAATATTTAGATATCATTTTTGTAAATTATGTAATCAATTTATGAATTTTATTCATTATGATTTATGAAATCTCAACTTTTATTAATCAATTGAAATTTATAACTTCAATTAATTGAATTGATCATTTTAATTATAATATTTTTCATTCATTTCCTATAATCCTATTCTATTTCATTAATGATAATAAATTTGGTTTCATATTATCCATTTTATGAATATATGTATGTTTTATATATTCATTCATTATAAAATCTTAATTTTTATTAATCAATTGAAATTTAGAACTTTAATTAATTGAATTGATCACTTTAATGATAATCCTTTTCATTCATTTCCTATAATCCTATGCTCTTATTTATTTTATCAATATATATGTTTTATATATTCATTCATTATAAAATCTCAAATTTTATTATTCAATTGAAATTCATAATTTCAATTAATTGAATTGATCACTTTAATTATAATCTTTTTCATTCATTTCCTATAATCCCATCCTCCATAGTCAATGAATTTGGTTTCATTTTATTCATTTAATCAATATATGTACATTTTATATATTAATTCATTATAAAAACTCAATTTTTATTAATCAATTGAAATCTATAATTTCAGTTAATTGAATTGATCACTTTAATTATAACTTTTTTCATTAATTTTCTATAATCATATCCTCCTTCATTAATGAACTTTGTTTCATTTTATTTATTTCAGCAATATATGCATGTTTTTTATATTTATTCATTATATAATATCAATTTTTATTAATCAATTAAAATTTGTAACTTCAAGTAATTAAATTGATCACTTTAACTATAATCTTTTCAATCTATTTCCTATAATTTTATCCTCCTTCATTATCAATATGTAAGGTTTATATATCCTTAATTTTTAATTAAATAAAGTTTTATTAAATTTTTTAAAAATTAAAAATAAGTTAAGCCAACCCGAACATGATCGGGCTAAGCCCAGGCCCTCTTCTTTCTAGTCTAGTTGGGCTAGCCTCGGGCCTGATCAAATTATGGATTCCCTGGCTACCATGATGCTCAGATTGTCCAAGATTATAGAGATGAGTAATAGGCAATTTTTATCTTTTCTTTGATATTTATGTTCCCTACTTTCCTTTTTATTTTGATTTGATAGTTAGCAAAGGATTAGCCCTGCTAAATTGATGTTTTTTTACTTGTTTTCTTTTTCTTGTCTATTATTGATGTACTATACCATAGTATTTCATTAAATAGTTAGTTTTTGTTTTAGGTTGTTATTTCCCATTTTGATGTTTTGTTCCCTTTTATTTTCTTTTTACGTGGAATATCATACATGATTTAAATGTAATTCATGATGAGAACTTGATTTTTTTAAAATAAAAATCAAGTGAGTACCATTTCACTTTACCTTTCCTCATGTTAATTGTCTTTCATTTTTATATACTTTATTATATACACTGGGGATAATGTGCATTTTTAAATGTATAGAAGGAGTATTGTGATTTTACTGTGAATTATTTTTGGAAGTTCAAAAATTATAATATTGCACACTCGAAGAGCAATAAGTTTATAAATTACATCTCAAAGGATTCAGCTAAGAATATAAAATAAAGAGCAGCAAGAATTTATTAACATCCATATCTCATCTACGACAACTATGTGAATAGCTATAGTCCTCAATTACATATCATTTTATTACTCAATGTGGTTGTGATATCTTAAGCAATTGTTATGATTCTTATGGTGAATTTGACTGTATATCAAGCATATTTTAGTTTTTATTTGTTGATGCTTCTTTATGGAATTTTCAAATTTGTCAATTCTTGTCTTAAAACATCTTAAGTTATTGTGAATCATTAAACTAGACTAGAATATAACAAAAAGAAGGCATGATTAGATGGGTCCTTATTTGCCACATTATAAATGGTTATTTTGATAGTAGATTTCAATGAAAATGCTTAGGATTTATTCCCATATGAGCCTAAATTGTGAGCTTTTGAGCCTATAAGCAATTATCATTATTAGATTATGCATTATTGTTTTTGTTATGTATTTGTCAAGCATAGTTAGATGATTCTAGAACATGCTTTTATTATACATGTTGAGACCAATATTTATACTAAAACTATTAAGATGAAAAAGTCACTTAGATTAAACATTTGTTTAAGCCTTTTCATTGATTTTACCCTATCATGTTTTTATCCCTCGAGCATAACCAAATTTGAGTCTTAGCTTTTTCTTTGAATTATTTTAACCACTTTACAAGTCGATAAACTGTTGTTATTGTTAACTTGGTATTTACCTTTTTACCCTGAAGGATTTTGTTTACTTGATTGCATAAGAATATGACTAGATGAAGAAGTATCAAGAATGAGGAAAGATGCAAGCTTATGTATACAAGGTCGATATCTAATCATGTGTTATTCTCCTTATAAACTTGATAGTAATCAATTTAGAAATATATTAAAATAAGCTCATTTTATTAAAAAATTGTTTTAAAAATGTTGTAAGTGTGAAAAGGAGAAAGAGAAGATACTTGTGAGCTTTAAGATGTTTTACACCTTACTTACATTTTATTGGAAGGATCAATGAGAGATTTAATCAAATTTTTGTATAATCTTATTTATGAAAATTTTTTAATTTTTGTTAACCTAAAATTTACCCCTGTTATACCTTTATCTAAGCACTATTACACTTTGATTTAAAGATCTTTTATTTTTGCGTCTAGTTTATTTTGTATTGGTGGAGATGTGATTTATTGGCAAGCATAGTTAAGATTCTTTTTATGCACTGATTTCAAAGTTGTAATAAATTTCACCCTAAACACTTTGAGTAAAATGAATGAATCTTTTGTATGAGGGTGTTAAATCCTATTGCATTTTATTTCAAAAAGATTATTAAGATATTGTTTATGGTGTTTTCTTATAAGAGTTCATTCTATGATTGTTTGATTTTAATAGTATTCTAGTTTGATTCTGGAGGCGTGATGATTTGAAATGTGGATAGATAGGTTGAGATAAAGGAGAGGTGGATATTTGAAGGTTCCATGAATTTAAATTATCATTTACTCAAAGAAAAGTAAATGTCTAAGTGCAGGGAAGTTAAGTGTTTAATCATTCATACTTTGATGTTTATATTTAGTGTATTTCTTTATTTGAGTGTTCTATTATTTATGGTACTTAATTTTTCATACTTCATTTTAGGTCATAAGTTACTTATTTAAAGCAAAAGAAATGAATTCAGACAAGTTTATAGTGATTTAGAGCTATTTTCACCAAGTTATGAAGAAGTAAGACAAGAACATGATGTAGGGCACGGTGTGTATTTGCTCATATTCTCTATTATTTTTAAATTTCAAGCTTATGTGGTCGTGTTTGAAGAGTTTGAGGCATGTCGATTAAATTTGTTTGTTACACTCTTGTGTTTAAAAGGAACACGTCCACGTTGTATACTGATAAACTCGTGTTTACTTTTTGAGTTATGTTTATGCACGTGCTTGTTTTGAATTTGGGATCTTATGTTTTTTTAAGTATGAGGACGTCTACTTACTTATGTTCCACCCATAATTTCAATTTTAAACTATAAAAGGAAAACTAAAAGGAAGATTGAAGGAGAGGTTTGAGAGGAATGATTAGATGAACTAAAGAGGTAGAGAGAACAAAGAACAAGAAAGAAAACACATTTGGGAATAGATTTTCATTGATCTCTAAAGTGGTTTTTTAAAGATTAAAAGGGATTTCATCATATTTCTTCTAGTTTTGATGTTATATCTTCCATAATTAGGAACTAAACCTTTACGGTACTTAGAAATAACAAACCTTAGGATGGATTTTAGTATATTCTAGTATATTGATTTATATTTGATGTCATGTGTTTAAGATTGAGAATCCTTTTTATGAATTAATGTAGCATAATCAAAAAGAGTTGCATGCAAGCCTATATATAAGTTGACATAAATCTTTTGGATTAGGGTTAAACTTAATAGATGAATACATAAATCTATAAGTACACTTCTAGGTGTTTAAATGAAAAGAGATTTCAATTAATCAACCTAGGATTAGTTATTAATAATCTTGAGAAAGATATTAGCATAATTGAAGAATTTATACAATCCGATGAACTTTAGGTTAAATGATGTCTGAAGTGAAGTCTTAAGAGGATTCACTATCTGAATATTGTTATCTTTATTGGTTGTTTTTTGGTTTAATCTTTGTTTTAGTTATTTAATTGCATTATTTGTTTTATTTTATTGCTTTAAATTTAAATTTGATTAATCACCATCATCATAGTGTTAAGTAGTTATAGTCTCTACTTGGTATTCTATAACCAATATTATAGAAGCAATAGGTGCAATTGCATAGAAAGATCAATAAGGTAAGATATCGAATGAACGCACCAATTACATATTTTATTATCAAGGCCATGACCTATATATACGAGCTTATACTGAGGGTTAATAATAGGTCAAACAAGGCTTAGGCCTAATTCAATCCCCTCTTACTGGCAAGTTCAATAATCAAAACAATATTATTTAGGTATAATGGTTAAAATGACATCATTTTGTCTTTAGTCTTTTAATATTTATAAACCAAATTAACATCATTTTAGTCTATTATACCAAAATAATTTTATTTTGGTGGTGAAGGATTAGACTTGTTAGGTCTTTCAGGTCATCTTAGGCTCGACCGGGTTAAAATTGTCAAGCCTAGTTATATAAATATAAATTGGGGAAGAGATTTAGATGAGGAAAAAATAACTACCTTTATATTGTTTGCTAACTTAATGTAACATCCCGTTTCCAGAGAATGGGTCGGATCAGTGAAACGGGTCCAAGTGTGGTAAATCAACACATCTCTTGCTCATGCATTTGTGAATAGTGAGTTTTGCACATAAAAATTTATTGTACATGCATTCATGACAATTGTCCCGGTGTAAGTGTGAATCAGTGTGATTTCTTGAAAAATA
>JAOTAY010000189.1:7815698-7845313 GCA_025629805.1 Erythroxylum baracoense | reverse complement strand
AAATTGATGAAGCTCTTCAAGATGAAGCTTGGATTTTAGCTATGCAAGAGGAGTTAAATCAATTTACAAGGAATAAATTTTGGTCTCTAGTCCCTAAACCCCCTAATAAATCTAGTATAGACACTAGATGAGTTTTCAACAATAAACTCGACGAATCAGGGAAAGTAACCTATAACAAAGCTAGATTAGTAGCTCAAGGCTATAATAAACAAGAAGGAATAGACTATAATCAAACATATACTCCTATAGCTAGACTAGAAGCTATTAGGATCTTGCTTGCATATACTGTTCTTCATGATATAAAAATGTTTCAAATGGATGTGAAAAGTGCTTTTTTGAATGGTTTTATAGATGAAGAAGTTTATATGAAACAACCCCCAAGTTTTGAAGACATTGATAAACCTGATTGTATGTATAAACTTCATAAAGCTTTGTATGGATTAAAACAAGCACCTTGTGCATGGTATGATCATCTGAGTTCATTTTTGATTAAAAATGGTTTTGTTAGAGATCAAGTAGATAAAACATTATTTCAGAAGGATATTAAAAATGATTTTATAGTTGTTCAAATATATGTAGACGATATCATTTTTGGTGCTACTTCTAGAAAATTATGTTCAAGTTTTAAAAATATTATGAAAAGTGAATTTGAAATGAGTATGATGGGTGTATTAAAGTTCTTTCTTGGTTTACAAATTATACAAACTGATGAAAAGATTTTTATTCATTAACAAAAGTATATCAAAGGGCTTTTAATCAAATATAAAATGGAAAATGCTAAACCTATGTCTACTCCTATGCATCCGTCAATCATCTTGACTAAAGATGAAGTGGTAAGAAGTTTGATCAAACTCTCTTTAGAGGAATTGTTGGTTCTTTGCTTTACCTAACTGTAAGCAAACCTGATATAATGTTTAGTGTTTTTTTGTTTGAAAGATTTCAAATAGATCCTAGAGAATCTCCTTATATTGTTGTTAAAAGAATATTGAGATACTTGGCAGGTTCCACTGATCTTTGCTTAATGTATGAAAAAATAAAGATTTCAGGTTAATTGGTTACTGTGATGCTGATTATACTGGAGATAGGATTGATAAAAAGAGAGTACAAGTGGAGGTTGTCACTTTGTTGGTCATAATCTAATTTCTTGGTCAAGCAAGAGGTAAATTTCAATTGCTCTATTTACTACAGAAGCTGAATACATGTCAGCTGCAAGCTGTTGCTCACAGATATTATGGATAAAGTATCAATTAGAGGATTATTCTTTCCAAGAAGATCAGACTCCAATCTTCTATGCCATCACAAGTGCTATCAATCTCTCAAGGAATCCAATACAACACTCAAGGGCAAAGCATATTGAAGTTAGGCACCATTTTATACGACACTATGTACAGAGAGGGATCATCAATCTACAATTTATTGAGACGAATCAAAAATGGGCAGATATCTTCACCAAACCCTTAAGTGAAGACAAATTCAAGGAAATCAGACAAAATCTGAATATGATGATGTTAAATGACCATTCATCTAAAACTCCATGATCCAGACGATTCATTCTGAAGAAGTTAAAAAGTCGCAAGTTTTCAAACTAAACAGTAACTTTTACTTGGTGGTTTCAATCTCATAATTACTGGTGGATCAGTTGCAAATGTTACAAACGGTAACTTTTCAAGAGTGTATATAAAAAGAGCAATCATTTCAAAATCTGTAACACCTTACACTCTAGAATTTTCAAGAAAAACTTCGAAACCAACTTGTTTAGAGTATTCTTAACAAAAACGATGCAATGTCTAAACATCAAACTCTTCTCATTTCATCTCATATCTTTCTCTTGATTTTCTCTATATACTAACCTCACTTTTTAAAGCGAAATACATTTCTTTGTTTAGTGTTTATCTTTTACAGATTAGAAAATGCCAAAATCTCTTTTTTATGGAAGACTCATCGATTTCACTTCCTTGAAGAATGCCCAGATGAATATTGAACCTAAGATTGAAGCAGTTGGGTGGAAGAACTTCTTCAACATCTAAGAGCTAGTGTATCTGAATGAAATATATGAGCTCTGGAAGAATGCGAAGGTAGTAGACAATACCTTGGTATCGATGGTAGATGGATTGTCAGTAATAATCACACAAGATTCCGTTGCGGAGGCTATTGGGTGTCAAAATAAAGGAGCAAAATTATTCAATAATACAGATTGGATCGCTCAAAGTCATATAGACAAGGCCAACATCAATCGACAATTATATGGATTTAGTAATCTAGGAGTCAAGAAGTTTTCAACCCTCATTCCGATGGCTAGGGTTCTTCACTCACTTCTTCTCCATTGTATCCTATCGAGAGCAGGATCAAATGACGTGGTGACAATGAATGATGAACACTGTCTATTTCATCTCCTCACTCACCAACCTGTTAATCTTCCATTTTTGATTCTCAAGTACATGATAAAGGCTAGGTAGGAATATCATATAAAGAGTGGTTTTTTACCTTATGGTATGTTGTTAACAAGATTTTTTAAAGCATCTAGAATCCTACTTGATAGAGGAAACAAAGTAAAGTTTAATGTTAAGAGTGTTATCAATGCCTCTAATATTCACAAACTGGGGATTAAGACTAAAGCCGAAGTGGATGAAGATTTCACACTAAAAGCACAATTTAAAGGGGAGCTTTCAGTAAGACGAAGCAAAGGAAATGTTCCATCTGAAAAACAAGCAACACCTCGATCGTCAAAAAGAATATCAGCAAGGGTAAAGGTTAAACAATCATCTGATAAGCTGATACAAGCTAAGACGATTCCACAAAAGAAGGAAAGCAAGGTTCAACAACCAACTCACCAAGTGTGTTTAAAGAGGAAGGCTAAGACGCTCCAATCAAAAAGGTTCAAGAAGTCAAGAAGGTCACCAAGATTAATGACCTTACGACAACAAGAATAGAAGAAGCAAAGAGTTCTGATTCTTGCTGCAAACTTTGAGAGTGAAAAGGAGCAAGAGAAATAACAATAGTCTGTCAAACCAACCGTCTTTATCCTTCAAATTCAATAAGAACAACCGTCTAAAGAGACAAATATAAAAAGTAAGATAGTGTTTGAGAAGAAGAAGCCTCAATAACTACTACCTTTCAAACTAGTAGAAGAACAAAAGAAGACAAAGCTTATTCAGAAGAAAAAGGTTTCATCGACTGATGTTCCACAAAAGACACAGACTATTGAAAAGAAGACGAAGACACCGTCTGAACAACAATTAATAATTTTTGACCCTCCTCACCCGATGAAGAAAGAAGATTTGAAGATGAAGGTCATAGAAGAATCAACACCTGATCGTAATAGAGATTCAATTATGATCAGAGAACCTACTACACGAAAAGTTAAGGTTCATATTGAATCTATAACAGTAAATGATCAGTCGATACATCTTTTAAATCATGAAGAATGAAGATTATATAGTATTCTACGAGATGAAAAGGCAGAACCATATCTGTTGAAGATTACTAAAAATTCTTATACAATCTATCTAATGACAAGCAGAACGATAATCACGATTGTACCAGATGTACAACCTAGAATTCTAGCACCAATAGATGGCAAAGAAAAAGGGAATAAGAAGAAGTTTCCTAAAAGACAAGAAGATGATCTCTCAGAAGAAGAAATTCAAGTGGTAGTAAAGAGCATAGACGATGTATGTCACGTGGCTAAACCTGTAAGTATCTACATATCACATCATATATCAAAGGCATCAGGAAGTAATTTTGGAACATCTACTAAAGACAAAAGCTTCAAGGTAGCTGGCTCAATATCAGAGGGAAGGTATGAAAGTATCACAATTGAAGGTATCATTTTTAACTTAGAAACCTTTATGCATTTGCTCATTCATTTCAAGCCCCTAGGTTTCATTCCTTCAGTTAAAACTATTTTACACCTTCTAGGGCAACCGATTTACAAATTACCCAGACCTGATAATCTTGATATCCCTGATGAAAAATAACCTTTCAAAATACCCCTCTATTAAAATTATAGAATTAGACGATTCACCTAGAAAATCATTTGTCTTTGAACATATTCATCTACTTAGTGAAATGCTACAAGATCATACTGTTAATTCAGAGCTCTTGAAGAATTTCATCGAATGGACTGAAGCTAGTCACAAGCAGACGGAAGTTTAGGAATCCTTAGCTAAAAACATTAAGGAAATTAATACTAAGGCTAATGTACTAGGCGATGTAGTAGGTGATCTTCATGAGGAATTAGCACTTTTACGTGTTTCTATAGAAGAAGACCTTAAGACGGTCCATACTGATCTTCAACAAATGTTTTCTAAAATTTTGAAGCGTCTAAAATAAACTATCTGTTTGATTAATAACAAATAAGGAGAGATAAATAGAAAAGTAGAAAGGAAAACTAGAAAATTATTGTACATATCTTTGTATATTATATCTTGCATTATTCGCCTGAATATTATTTTTATCTTCCAATATTATGATTATTTATTATCATCAAAAAGGGGGAGATTGTTAAGTCAAAAAGACTTCACTTCTTCTACTGATTTTGATGAAAGTCAAATAATAATAATAATAGAAGTGTGTGAACTTTTTTGATGAATTTGTTAAGTGCGCAGATAAATATAAGTGGCACAAATCATCAAATCAAGGCGATAATTAAGTAAAAGCTGCATAAGATGGATCAGACCAAGTGATCAAGTCTAAGACATCAGACGAAGCATACGAAGCATAATTAATTAAAGAATGTGCTAGAACGCCAGTTAGTTGGAGTTGGTTACAGGACTCAACTAATAACAGACTTTAGAAGACTCTACAAGCAGATTTCTCAAGAAGACCGTTGAAGATTTAGGTTAGAAATATTATTCATAGTCATAGACTTTAATAAGAATTTTTAAATGTACAAAAATACTCAAAAGAAATTCTATGCTCAAGTGCTTATGCTGTGATAAATATTCTGAGAGAAAAGAAAGAAAGAAAGAGAGCAAATACTTCTATAACGTAAATGTGAAAGCTCAAACAATATCTTTTCGAGAGAAAGGAAGGCTAGAGCTTGAAGAGGCTAAGGAAGCAAATAAAGAATACTTTATGAAAGAAACCTGAAGAGGCTCTACAAGTGTAGAAATAATACTTGTAACATTGAAGAAGATAGTGAAATCTCAAATAAACTCTGAAGACTGAACGTAGCCTAAGGTTAAGGGTGAACCAGTATAAATCGCAGTGTCATATTCTCTAACTCTTACGTTTTTAATTTTCTTGTTGATAGAAGAATAGATACTAATTTTCACTATTGCATTACTCATGAAATTAAGTGCATTGTGTAAACTTGTAATCGTCTGAATTTGTCAAGAAAATCAAGAAGATTTTAAAGATTCATATCTTAGACTATTTAACACAATTCAACCCCCTTCTTGTGTATTTTACATATTATACGTGATTTCTATATTAACAAGTGATTTACTTCAATTACTTAGGTTCGTATTGCTGAGTTTCCTATCGAATACTATAAAGATGAGTTCTTGTTTACTGTTATAAGCTATATTAGGGAGTTAATTAAGATTGATAGACATATCGCGTTGGCCACAGTGGAAATTTGCACATATTTGTACTGAAGTTGATCTAAAGAAGCCCCTTGTTTCCATAATGAAAATGGCAAGAGTCTGGCATAAGGTTGAATAAAAGGGTATTCCGGTGATTTATAATGGATGCGGGAAGGTAGGACACTTGATTTCATATTGCACTGAAATTCCTCGTCCTTCAGAATGGTGGTAATGGTGTGAGGGTAGACAGTAAGAAAGCTAGTGGAGGGTCCCAGGACTAGTAGGCAGCAACATTGTGGATGAATAAGGGCGAATTATAATTTGGTCCTTAGATGGTAGTTCAGAAACGACCACATAGAAATTCTAAAGGAATTATAAGACTCTCTTCTGTCTTCAATAATCGAAGGGATAGGGATAAAAGCGTTCTCAATAGATTTGATAGCTTAGAAGTTAAAAATGTTACACTAGACTCAAATTTAGAGGAAGTTAATGTGACAAAGGCAGTTATCCAAAAAGCGTTTAATTACCAAGGCAATTCCACTCAAAAGAAGAATTATGGAACAGTAGGCATACCGAAATCTAATGGTTAAAAAATTAGGATCCACCTCAACTTCTAAGTTGACGAAATCAACACGAATTGCAATTGACGTGCCCATGTATGCGGTCTTGCCACCCCTTCTATGTAAAATTGATAATATGTCAAGTAATTGTGCCACCTTCTAACCCGAAGTATCCTATGATGGTAAAAGTAAATATTGAAGAAGTGTCCCTTCTTCAAGAACCTATTATGTAGAATGATTCTTTCAAAATTGACCCAAGTGCTAGTGTTTTGGAGAAGATTGGATTCAATGACCAATTTGTGCTAGATAAAGTGGGATATAGGCTCTTCTCTAAGATTGATGGTAGAGTGACGAAAATGGCCAACATGCAAGGAAAACGTGCAAAGAGTCAGAGCCTACATAGGTGTTAACCCTCCCTCTTATTTTAAGTATCTATTATTCTTTATGGATTTACATATTATGTCATGGAATATTAGTGGGGAAAAAAAGGGAGGGTTCTCCCGAATGTTTAAGGATCTTTACAAAAGTAAAAGAGTTGATATAGCTATTATTTTGGAGCCTCGTATTTCTGGCTCAGTGGCTAAGGGACTTATAAGGAGCTTGGGATTCTCTTATTTTCTCAAGGCTAACTTAGATTGATTTGCCTAGGGCGTTTAGTTCTTATGGAATATGGATAATTTGAAGATTCATCCCATTCATTTTTCCACTCAATATATTGATGTGTTATTAGATTTGCCTATGTTTTAGCCTTGGTTACTTATTACGTTCTATGTTAGCCCCATAAACATGCTAAAGGAGCAATTTTGTCAATCTGTGGTTGACATAGCTTCTTGGCTCTCTATCTTATGGTTACTTATAGGGAACTTTAATAATATTGTGATAGATTATGAGAAGAAGGGTGGTAGTTCGCCTTCTGTTAGTCGACGTAGGGCTTTTTGTGATCTATGGAATGGTTGCGAGCTGAATGATATTGATTTTCAAAGGCCTATTTTCACTTGGGCTAGAAAATCGTCAAGTATTGGTTTAACTCAAGAACAGTTAGATATTGCTCTTACTAATCATTCTTGGAAAGATTTATTCCTAGATGCTTCTTTATTTAATATTCCTCGATTTCTTTCGAACCATGGTTTACTATATACTAAGGAGATTTCTTTGATTCCTAGATTGAGATCATTCCAGTTTGAGGTTGTATGGGCTATAAATCAGGGGT
The DNA here is from genome assembly GCA_025629805.1 of Erythroxylum baracoense. Taxonomy (NCBI): domain Eukaryota; kingdom Viridiplantae; phylum Streptophyta; class Magnoliopsida; order Malpighiales; family Erythroxylaceae; genus Erythroxylum; species Erythroxylum baracoense. The sequence continues at coordinate 7,838,015 of JAOTAY010000189.1, read as the reverse complement.
ATCATGTAATGGTAGCGGCTACCTAGGGTTGTGAATATCAATGTCCTTGTGCATCTCTTTATCAGGTTTAGTAAGCTTTTGTAGAGTGGGATAAAACTATTTTTAGGGCCATAAAGTGAAAAAAGAGGTAGGTGATAGGCAGGATTAGCGGAGTGTAATTGTCACTAACTAATAGGCCAACAAAAAGTCTTTACAAGTTAGAAAGAGATCTGGTTGCGAAGTATTCTTCTATTTTGCGGCAACAAGAGATGCTTTAGTTCCAAAGGGCTAGAGTTAATTAGGTTATGGATAGGGATCGTTGCACCAAATATTTTCATTCTATAGCTAAAGCTAAACAGAAACGAAATAAAGTTAAGTGTTTAAAAGATTCTTCAAGGAACTAGGTTTCTGACGAGAGCTTCCTTCAGAATATAGCACATAATTATTTTTCAAAATATAGCACATAGTTATTTTTCAAGTATCTTTGCCCCTCTTAACTATCTTATGGAGACTGCAAATATTGTGCTTGATAACCTAAAGCTTACGGATTTAACTAAGTTGACTCTCTCACACGAGATCAAGGCTCAGGAGGTGTGGACGGCTGTATCTCATATGGACCGCTTTAAGGCCCCTAGTCTCAATGGGTTTCAAGCTTTCTTTTACAAAAGAATTGGGATATTGTTGGCACTAATGTAGTCAATTTAGTCCATCAGAGCTCCAAGAATACTACAATCCTGGAAGGTGTTACTTAAACAAATGTTATATTGATTGAAGGTTGACACTCCTGAGGTAATTTCTTAAGTTAGACCTATATCTCTTTGTAATATTCTCTTTACGATTATTAAAAAGGTTTTGGTTAATCGTGTACGCCCATTTTTAAATGAGATTGTAAGTCCTTTACAGAGCAGTTTCATTCCTGGACGCACACATCAGATAATATTATTGTTGTCCAAAAGGTCATGCATTCGTTGTGCAAGTCCAAGAGCAAAATGGGGCACATGGCTATTAATATTGATCTTGAGAAGGCATATGATAGCATCCAATCGGATTTTCTAAAAAAGGTGCTTACGGCTTTTAATTTTTTAGCTTCTTGGATACAGTTAATTTGTAACTTTCTTAGCTCTTCTTCTTTGTCTATCAATTAAAATGGTTCGTCATTGCCCAATTTTAGCCCTACCTATGGGTTAAGACAAGGGAACCCTTTATCCCTATAATTGTTTGTTCTTTGTATGGAGTATTTATCCTCTTTGATAAGTAATGTTATGTGCAATAAACTATAAACATCTATTCGTGCTTCTAAATTAAGTCCTGATATATCGCACTTATTTTTTGCTAATGATATGATATTATTTGCTAAGGCTTCTTACGTCAAGCTAAGGAGATCATGTCAATCTTATCTAAGTTTCGTGCTTCTTCGAGATAGCAACTTAATATGGAGAAGTCTATAGTATTCTTTTCTAAATTTGCAAGTAGGGACACGAGGAGGAAAATTACATATGTTTGGGAGTGAAAGTCTCTTCAAATCTGGGAAGATATTTAAGGGTGCCAATTGTTCATTCCAGAATTAAAAGATCAACCTACTTCAACATTATTGATAAAGTCAAGACCAGACTGGAGGCCTAAAAAAGTAGGTATCTACTCTGATTAAGTCTACACTATCGGTGATTCCATTGGTTGTCATCATCTATTTGTGATGAATTAGACATAATTAATAGGAATTTTTATTGGGGTTTTGTTGATGGGGCTCGAAAACATCATATGATTAACTAGCAAAAATTATTACTTGATAAGCAAAGTGGGGCCTGGGTTTTAGTTCATCTCAGCATGCCAATGTTGTTATATTAGGTAACCTTCGCTAGTTTATTTTGTGTGGAGATGGAGCTCTTTGGGTTTATGTCCTATGGGACACATATCTCAATAAAAGGGGATTTAATTCACAAATCATGGGCTCTCCCTTTTGGAAAAGTATTGTAAAAAGCATGGAGCATATTTCAGAATTCATGATATGGAAAGTGGGTGATGGGTCAGAGATATCTTTTTGGAGGGACCTTAGGTTGGTGATTCTCCTTTGGGCACATCATTGACTACTGCTGAATTGGGGGACTTGACCACGTTGAAAGTGGCAGATGTGATTTCAGAGGCTAAGACGTGGGATATATCTATTGTGGAGCATTTGCTTCCTTTAGAAGCTATTGCACAGATCCAAAGTATCCCTATTCCAAGATTTTCAAAGTTGAAGGACTCTTTGATCTAGAGCAAAAGTGCTACTATGACTTATTCTTCTAGATCAGCATTTAAAGCTTTGCAAGGCTTGACTTTGTCTTCTTTGAATGGTGATTGGAGGAGATTATGGAAGATTCCATGTTTACCTAAGCTTCATCACTTCTTATGGCTGGTCTTACCTAGGAAACCTATGACTAATGTGTTAAGACATCATAGGTTTAAGACACAAAATGACACTTGTCCTCGACGTGAGGGAGGAGCCGAAACTATCATGCATGTACTACGTGATTGGACCTATGCAAGAGAGATTTAACAAATGTTTCATGGGTTTGGTGATCCAAACTTCAATATAATGGACCTGCAGGAATGGATTAGGGGGGAATCTAGAGTGCAATGGTCATCTTAGGCCTAGTGTGCTGCCTTGGATGATCATTTTTGTGAGCTATTTATGGGTTATTTGGAAGTCAAGAATTTCTCTTATATTTCAAATGAGATTATTTCCCTATTGGTGCAGTGCCAATAGATTCGCAAGTTGGCCATGAAGAACATGTTTCTTCAGGACATTAGGCCAAACAGTACTGATGTCCATCATTTGGTCTCTTGGGAGCGTACAAAATTTGGATGGATTAAAATAAACACTGATGGGAGCTATTGTGGTAATCCAGGGGAGGCTGCTGCTGGGGGGATTCTGCAGTATCATAGAGGTGTTTGTTTGTTAGCTTTTCTTTTAAAGTGAGATGGTGTTCAATCATTAATATGGAACATCAAGCAATTTGACAGGAGCTTCAATTTGCTTAGGATGCAGGTTATTATCGAGTAGGATTAGAGTCTAACTCTTAGCTTGCCATCAATAAACTCATCTAGCTCAGGTCACCACCCGCTTGGAGCTCTGGTAGAAGATTTTCGAGCCCTGATCACATGCAATTGAGAGTGTCTTATCAGACATATCTATCGTGAGGCAAATTTTTGCGTTAACGTGTTGGCCAAACAGGGGTTCAACAGGACCTTGGATGTTCAATATGAAATTCTCGTCCTATAGAGCTACGTGATCGTTGTTGGTTTTAGTCTTTAGTTATTTGTTTCATTTTGGATGTATGAAGAAAAAAAAATTGGCATGCTAAAAGTCCATTTCCTTTGAAGGGATAGAAAGGTAATTTCCAACTTCAAATTTCGTTACACTCTGCAATAACAACGGTAGGTGAAAATAATGAAATAACCTAATTGAAACTGTAATTGAAACTTTATAGAAGATTTCCTAATTAAAACTCTCATCGAAATCTCCTAATTGAACTCTTTTTGAAGAGTATCTCCCAATTGAACTCTTAACAACCCAGTAAATGAAAATCCTTAAATTGTAAAACCCTTGTTAAGACCTTTACTGAAAACTCCTAAATTGCAAATTATTATTTCATAAAGCTATCAGATGGATAAACGTGAGCATAAAAGGAGGACAAAGCCAGCAGACGCCCACGTTTTCCCTTCTCTTCATGCGAAGGGACAAAAAGACAAAAAAGAAAAGGATAAATGTATGATTGATTTGGAAGTCAAATAATTTGTACAGTATTATATGTTGATTAAAATTTCAATTAAAAAGAAAATCTTCAACTGAATAAAGATTTTCCAAATTATCTTATCTTCTTTTTGAACTTAAAACAAATGTCAAACGTAACTGAAGTCTAAATTTTCGTTGATAAACACATTAGTCAGGGAGATACGATTCCTTTTCATCTCTCTGTCTTTCCATTCCAATTTCCGTACCCCACCTTGCCCACTCTCTCTCAATCCATATATATCTCTTTTTGTCTTCTCTCTAGAAACCGTATTATATATTTATACACCAAAAGTGAAGAAAAAGTACAAAAAGGCTACAGAGAACAGAAACCGAAGGAAGATGGAGTCTTACGAGGCCAATATGAACACCAACAACGGCGAAGATCAGTCACTCTCCGCCGCAAATACCTACTCTACCGCCGTCGATCACGGCTGGCAGAAGGTCACCTACACTAAAAAACAGCGCAAACAAAGACCTGAAGACTCATCCGCGTTCCTCAATCCGGCGAGAGTTGACGGCGCCGTCGACAAAGCCAACGTCTTCCACTCCTTGGAGCAAAAGGCGGAGGATCGACACCGCCGGATCCTCGAAGCTCAGCGCGCCGCTGAAACCTCCTTCGCCGCCGCCGCTAATGGCGTGAAAGTGACAGCAAAGCACGGATCTGACGACGACGAGGAGACCGACGATGGAGAGGGTGATAAAGGATTTGAGAAGGTTGGTGAGAAGAAGCCCAAGCAGAAGAAGCCGAAGAAACCGAAGGTCACGGTGGCCGAAGCCGCTGCTAAGATCGACGCCGCAGATCTCGCCGCGTTCCTTGCGGAAATTTCGGTCTGTATTTGGCAGTTATTGTTTGGATTTTTTATTATTTTGAAGTGATTGAGGTTGAGATTCGATGTTGTTGAAATTCTTTAGGCCTCATATGAGGGACAACAAGAGATACAACTTATGAGATTTGCTGATTATTTCGGAAGGGCGTTTTCGGCAGTGAGTTCTGCGCAGTTTCCGTGGATGAAAATCTTCAGGGAGAGTACGATTGCAAAAATAGCCGATGTGAGTTATGATTTAGATCTCTTGAGGCTTGGATTATGTCAGATTTGAATCGGTTGTTGTCTACTGTAATTGTGTTGAATTGCATTGTTAATGTTGGATTTGGTACGTGTATTGACTTTTAGTATTGATGTCTTACGATTTTGCAATCTGAGCATTCAATTGGTGAAATTGCCTCATCGGTAGATGCTTTGAGGGAAGGGAAATGCGATTGCATTTGCCTGATTATTTCTCATTTGAAGGCTTTGATTGAATAGCATCGCTTCTCACATACTAATTGGGTTTGTCCATGATTGCTAATTATATGACTGCTACTATATTGACCTTTTCCTGCATGTGATTTGTCAATGCTTGTTTTACTCAAGGCACACCTTTGATAGAGTTTGTGTTTTACTCAAGGCTCACCTGTCTCATATTAGCATTGACACAAACTCTATCAAAACCATTTTCCTGCAGATTCCCCTGTCTCATATTTCTGACACAGTTTATAAAACATCTGCTGATTGGGTCAATAACCACTCAATTGAGTCTCTGAGTTCGTTTGTCATATGGGCTTTAGACAGCATACTAGCAGATTTGGCTGCTCAACAAGCTGGTTCTAAGGGCTCCAAAAAGAGTGTGCAACAATCTTCATCAAAGTCCCAGGTAAACTTTGTGCAACGAATCCTTGTTGCCCCTTGATATCTCATGCTTCTTGTTTTGTCTTGGTGGTGCTATATGTTCAGTGATTTGCTGATTGCATTGGTTCTGAATTTGTGTCTTGCAAATATAATGATTCACTTATTCTCTCACTTCCTGTCATACTTTCTGCTTCATGGTATCATTTATAATGATTGACGAACAATCTTTGCATTTTCATGGGCTTTCAAGAATTATGGTTTGAAAAGAGAAAAAATAACATGGCTAGTTTAAGGATTGGTTTTATAAGCTTTTACTTGCAAAGCAGTCTCATTGCTTCTCTCTCTATGTGTCATCTCTCTTTTGTATTGCAAAAGTTTCAATATACATGTCCTTTTTCCATTACTTCGCTCATGAACTGTTCTTTTGAATCACCTCTGTCTTCCTCTTTACATGTTTATCATAGTTAAGATCCTAAGTAAATCATTTAACTGTTATGAAGTTGACATCACTTTGAAATGACAGGTTGCAATCTTTGCTGTACTTGCAATAGTACTGCGTAGAAAACCTGATGCTTTAGTTAACATCTTAACAACATTGAGGGACAATTCTAAGTATCAAGGACAAGATAAACTTCCAGTTATTGTATGGGTGGTAGCACAGGTATGTGAGTGACATAGAAGATTTGGGATTTTGGAAGATGAGTGCCTGTGATCACCTTTTTACAAACATTAACTCCATTCTTTTATTTAGGCCTCGCAAGGAGATCTGGCTGTGGGACTTTATTCATGGTCTCGTAACCTCTTGCCTATAGTCAGTGGAAAAGGTTCAAATCCGCAGTCCAGAGATTTAATTTTACAGTTAGTTGAGAAGTATGCAACTTCCACAGTGTTCTCCTTTTCCTTTTCCCAATATTAGGAAAAGTTTGAAAATTGAAAATTTTTTTATTTTTGATTTAGGATTTTGTCTTCCCCTAAGGCCCGAACTATTTTGGTAAATGGTTCTGTTCGAAAGGGGGAACGCTTGATGCCTCCTTCTGCATTGGAGATCCTGATGCGAGTTACTTTTCCTGCTTCTTCAGCTAGAGTAAAAGTGAGTGTGACACACGTAACTGCTTTGTATATACTAAGAGATATTGTTTTTTCTGCTCATATTCTTCTGGATGTGATATGCGTGTGCAGGCTACTGAGAGATTTGAGGCGGTATATCCCACTCTAAGGGAGGTATCTCTTGCTGGCTCTATTGGAAGTAAAGCAATGAAACAAGTAGCACAACAGATTCTGACATTTACAGTTAAAGCGGCAGGAGAAGGTGGAAAACTCAATCTACTTGGTTTCTGCTGTTCTTTTGGTGGATCCGAATGGAAATATATTGATTTTTAAAATGAATTTGTCAGGCATTCCTGAATTATCTAAAGAAGCTGCTGGTGTTTCCATCTGGTGTTTTACCCAAACTGCCGATTGCTACAAGCAGTGGGTGAGTGGTTCTGGACCTTTTATGAGCTGTGCTTTTGCAGTTTCAGTATTTAATTACTCCACCATGTAACATTGACCTTGGTATTGTCATAATTTGGAGAAATCAGGGCAATATTTATCAAGATAATCTAGAAGCTAGTATTGCTATTCTGAAAAAGTTATCTGAAGAATGGAAGGAGCTCTCTGTGAAACTGGCTCCTTTTGATCCTCTTAGGGAAACTCTGAAGAATTTCAGGCAGAAGGTGGTTCCTAATTTCTTCAATCATACTGACCTTTACTGTTTGATGTAAACGGACTGATTCTTGTTACTCATTCTTGGTTTATCCACGTTTGCTTTATAGAATGAGAAAGCACTAACTAGTGGATCAGAAGTTACTCACCAAGCACTCTACAAGGATGCAGACAAGTACTGTAAAGCAGTTTTGGGAAAAGTATCCCGTGGGCATGGATGCTTGACAGGGATGGCCGTGACAGTTGTGGCATTGGCTGTTGGGGCAGCTGTCCTTTACCCAAACTTTGAGCAGTGGAATTGGGAGGAACTGCATGTATTGATTGGCTCAAAATTATCATTTTGAGCAGGGTGTGCTCCAATTCCTTCGATGCAAAGCATCAATTTGTCCTTCGAGTGCTAGCTTCCATCAATTTTGTACTAGTGGTTTTGACTAAAGCGGTTCTTGATTAAGTGATTTACATAGTTTGAGAACTAGGCCGTCATACTTTTGCAGAAGAAAACCCTGAGAATTCTGTCAAGGGTGAACCGGGTACCTTTTTATGTCCTTTAATGTACCAATTACCTTTTGAGAATATTTATTTATAGAATTTAGTGATAAATGTTGTGGTAAAATTTTAATTAATAAATGAATCGTCTGATGACTTGCCAAAGGGTACTGTCTCGGGGGGCGTTACAATGACTTGTCATGATTTAAACCAAGTGTTTGTCCTTTTGATCTTTGTTCTTGATGAGAAATATTTAAGCATCGTTCCTGGATGTGGATGAGTAAGTATTCCATGTAATTAAGGCTTTACTAACAGTATATGGTATTATTTTCTACTAGTGTTTCTATAGTAATGCAGTAGATTATGTATCTGTAGCACTGTCTTGCGTCCTAATCAGAATTAGGGGTTGGTCATTCGGAGGGTGGCCAGCTAACTGGTGAACTGCCATATCCTGTTGGCATGAAATGATTGTCCCTTTGCTATTGTGATTGTTGAAGGAAATCGAGTGTCCAATCACTACACAAAATCTTGGATTTAACAACTTGGATAGTAAGGGAAAAAGCTTGGATTTATGCAATGGTTGTATTACTTACGTAGCAATACAAAATTGGTCAGACTCTTTAACCTCAGAAAATTGATTGTTCGCCTAATTCTTGACCACTCATACCTTCCCTAAGCACCCTTTGAAAGAAATCTTCTAGTGTGTCCTTTCCATAACTTGGTGTTTTCTCAGCACTGTACTCCCCAGTCTCAGGGTCCAAAAGCAGCATGCTCTCAGCTGCATAATACCTGCCTATTTTCCCATACTCAGCTGCATCTTCCATGGAAGGAAAGATCCTTGCAAGGAAATCCAGAACCCCAATTGCGAAATCCATTATCCCAATCGGCACTTTCAAGAACATGGGTTCTTTCCCCATTAACCTGAACAAAATCTCTCCTTGTTCAACTGGAGTCAATGCCTTGTCAGGTCCACCAATCGGCAACACCCGATTCATCTTATCCTTCTCCAACACACAATCTGCCATGAAAGAAGCCAAATCCTGTTCACTGATCGGTTTGCAGGCGCACAACTTTCCATCACCAAACATCACATAAGGCTTGCCATCTTTAACCAACTCAACTTGACCCCCTAAACTCTTGAAGAATGCTGTTGGTCTTACGATGCTATATGTGAATTCACTGTCTTCCTCAGCTTGTTTCATCAATTCAGCTTCAAACTTCAGCTTTGCTCGCTGGAATTCAAGTAGAGGCTTTTGAACACAAATTGCAGATAACAACACAAAATGCTTAGCTCCGCGCTTCCTTCCCGCAATTAAACTGTTTTTTGTTGCCTCATAGTCGATCTTCCACGAGTCTTTGACACCTCCAGTACGACTAGCGAGGCATGACACTACAACATCGATTGGAACACCCAAATCGTCCAATGATCTCTCCAGTGTATCCAACTGGGTCACATCAGAGAAGCACACATTGGCTCCTTCAAGCTGCCTCAAGGTTTCATCTTTACTATTTTTAGCTCTAATCCCACTCCTCTCTCTCGCAATGGCTATAACGTTAAATCCTCTATTGATCAATTCCTTAACTACAAACTTCCCGATGTATCCAGTTGAACCAACCACCAAAAGGTTGATATCTTTAGGGTTCTTGTTTCTAAATGAAGGTATCGGCTTTTCAAAAACTGTAGCTCCTGTTTCAGTAGTTGTTGAAGCTACAACAGGGTTGAGTGTTTGTCTAGAAAAGATGGAGGGTTGGGACAATTTTACTGAAGAAAGGAAACTTAACTGAACTGGATTAATGAACTGAGACGATAAGCAGGGCTTATAGACTTGGACCTTGGAAGAAAAAGGTAAGTAGACATTGGAAGTGAAACAAAGTGACATCTTTTGCGTGTAGACTTGGATCAACATTGTTGGTGTTGAAGAATCAAGAAGTAAAGTTCGTTGGCAGCAAAGCGAAGAGCTCTTGAAAAAAAATCTATTGGATGTGATAGAAAACAAAGCCATGGAAAACGAGTGGCAGGCAATGGCTGCCTTTGTATCAGGCTACTATGTAATCATTTCTATAATCCAGACGTGGGCTTGGCCCAATCATGAATTTTGATACCTTTACATCCGTCTATTTTTAGAGTTAATTAAAAAAATTATCTTTGTTATTATTTTTGTTAAGTTTGGTGACATTACTTTATCACATATTTCATAAACTTTAAATATTTATATATATTAGACCTAATTAAATAAATTTAATTAAATTATGTCGTTTAATTAAACTAACTAATTAAATATAACTAAATTATGTCGATCTGAAATTAAAATCCTTAAATTAAAGAATATGAGTATTGGGTTCAATAATTTTAAAAAAACATCGAATAAATACCTCAATTAGACTGAACAAAGCATTGAATTGTAAACAAAGCAAAGGAGAGGCTATAGATAAAGGGAATGAAGAAGAAGCAGGATCAGTATGTGACAACGGAGGAGTTGCTGGCAAAAAAGGAAGAGGAGGGTTTTGAAGATGTACAAAAGGTGCTTAATATGCCTGGACAATAGATGAGGGTGTTGACGAACTTGGAGAATCTAAATGTGAAAGGGAATGTAAGAGGAACAGATCTTCGGTTTTTAATAATCTGTTTCTTCTGTTCTTAATATATTTCAACCATCTAATTTATTGCAATAGATGGTTGAGATCTTACGAGAACATGGAGGAATTAGTCAGTAGGAACAGAAGATCGGTTCCCAAAAATAAGACGTCCCAATTTTTTGAGCTTTATCATAAATTGAGATTGATTGTGGATTTGGCTGAATTTGATATCCAAAAGATTGATAGATACTTGAGAAACGAGAGGGAGACAATTATCACGACGCAAAAGGAGAAGGAAAGGTTAGAAATAAGGGTTGCACGACAAAAAAAGCAATTAGATAACATAGAGGAAGTCAAGAGTACTTGAGCCATATAGAGGAACAAAATTCTTCAGAAACAACAACCTTACAAAGAATTTTACAGAATTACAGAATTACACTTGCAAAGCCTGACGTAGTTTAGTCATGTTTTATCAATTAGTTTAATTAAATGATTTAGTTTAGTTAAACTTAATTAGTTAGTTTAATTAAGTCTGGTATATATAAGTGTTTAGGATATTTGAAACACGTGACAACTTTTGTCAGCAAATTTAATGGAAACATTAACGTCAGATTATAATTGAAAAAAATTGAAACTTTGAGTATTTAATTGTCACTTTTAAAGTTCGAGTTATAATTTCAAAATTTAGGATTTTTTTAGTTATACTTAAAAGTTTTATTTTGAGATTTATGTAATATTATTTGACTTTTTATATGTTTTAATATTTATTTTTGATATTAGTTTTACTTATTTCATAATTCATACCAAAAAAATTTGGTTGAATATATTTTCATTTATGTTTCATATTGTTTAAAATTATATAATAATTAATATATTGTGCTTTGCATATTGTTTAATATATTTTAAATAATTTTTATATGCATAAATAATAAAATTAAAAGTATTTTTTATTTTTATGTTGTCAAAAAGTCTATTGTATGAAACTTTTTTTAAAAAGTTCTTTTTTTAATAATAGTCAAACAATCAACTAATTTCTTAAAAAAGCTCTAAAAAAACTCTATTGACATAAGCTCATTCAAACAGGCAGTAACACCTCGCGACTCGTATTTTTAATAATTAAAAGTATACTTGAGTTTAGCTATTCCATATTGAGATTTGAGTACATGTCAGTTTGGTATTAAACAAATATCCTCTGAAAATTTTCTTTATTAGCGAACAAATGCAAGGACTAAACTCAAGGCTTGATGCTATGTGTTCAAAAAAATAATTTATATTTTAATTTCCACAAATTTTCAACTTTAATTCCGAACATGAAATTAGTCACCTCACAAGAAAAATTAGAACCCTTAAATGAGATTAGAACATAATGGAGTCGTTAAGAATCTCTTTAAACCATTTTTTCCCAAACTTCTTTGTCGCTCTCATCAACCGCACGAATTCTACACTAAACACTGAACTCCTCAACAAATTTAATGGTGAAAATTCAAAGCTCTACAATCTTCCAAACTCATTCTGGATTGGAAAAAAGATAGCAGGTCCATTTGCTGCTTGAATTGTAAACTTAACGTAATAGATTCTGCTATATATTCATACACATTCTCATCGCAGATGGAGATGGCATCAACAGTATGTTTGTGCAGTCTTCATTCATAATCATCAGGTGTGGCAAAAGGATATCTCAGATAGTAGTTTTTAACTTTGGAAGGATCTTTAGGTGTAGACCATGGGTACTTCATTGATGGATCCCTGGGAAATTTCCTGAAGTTGAGAAATGGTGCCCATAGTATGATCCTACGTCAGGATTATTTCATTATTAGATCCATGACTATGAGCAATTAAGAAAAAACAAAAAAACTCCTAACTTACCCTGGAAAGAAAATGAAGACAAACATGAACTGCAAGTACATCTCAAGCAGGTTTCTCTTGTACCACCTTATCCTTAGCCAGTTCATGATAATAGGCTGTCATATATGACATATCGAACCAACCAACATAAATTTCATGCCAAAACATGGTAATATAAAATAAAACATAAATTTCATTGCACTTACTGGCGTTAGAATAAAGTAAAAAAAGGCAACAATCGCCAGCTGAATCAGAACCCATATTGGATCTTCTTCATTGTTCACTCCAGTTACTGCTAATGCTGGCTGCTCAACCTATAATAGGAACATAACCTTAATCATCAACAATCAAAATAAATAAGATGTTTACAACTTACGGTGGCAAGCACTGCAGCAATCTGGATAGCCAGGTTGGTCTTGTTTGTATCATCGTGGTGTTCCTCATGCTTTCTGTTTGTGCTTGCTACTTTCTGTTTGAAGTTGAGATTTTTTGAATGACAGAAAACAAATGAGAAAGAAACCTTATCCAAGTGAAACTTGGGCTTGACGAATGAGTTGAAATTAGATGAGGAGTGGAGGGGAGAATTTGTAAAACTATGGGAAAGAGGTGGCAGAGGATTGGGGAAGTTGGAGCAGAGAGAACAGGAATAATAGGTCATGTTAAGAGCTGCGGCGGTGTCAGTGACGTTATCTTATCGGATGAACTCATAATAAGAAGCGAAAATGGCAGGTGAGTAAGAATGTATCACTCATTCATTCAGGGCCACATAAACAAAACAGTTGTCACTTTGCCCTTGAAATATACACCCTATACAACAGGGAAAGCATCTCTGTAAGATGAATTTGAAAGATGAATTTGACATACACTGTTTTCCCTTTTTACTGTGTATCTCAAATCAGCACCCACCAGAAGAAAATGAAATAAAGATCACTCTCCTTCCTTCATATTCTGTTGCTCAAAATATCAACTTATATATATTCAACAAAAACCTTAAAACATTGAGAAAGATCAACTCCATCCATCTCTACAACTAGAATTTCTAGTACAAATGAAAAACATTATCACCAATTTTACCCACTAAATATATGCAACACTGTAACAGCGGTCACACCCTAAAAACCATTCTTTTTCAACAATCCCAACAAGCTTTTTCTCCAAAACCTTTGATGTTCATCTGTTAGCCGCAAAAATGTTGTTTTCAACAACCCCAACAAGCTTAAATCTGCACTCCGCTCCTCTGTACACCCACTTGCAAGTTTCTACCGTTTCAGCCGCAAAACCCAGAAGGAGAAAACCATCAGTTTCACTCTTTGTTACTGCTCCATCAGTTTCACTCTTTGTTACTGCTCTTTCCAGTGTAAATAGCTATAATCCCACCTTCAAGCTCAAGCCTTTCCCTCCTCGTTCTGTCCTCAAAAGGTTCTGCAGTGATGGCGGTGGCGGTGGTACTGCGGATGCCACTTCTCAACAAAACCCTGCTGTAATCTCTAAACCCTTATGTTATTTCTTTGCATTTATTGAAATTTTTTCTAATTGCTTGTAGGGGAGAAAAAGGTGGTGTTGATGAAAAAGTTGAACTTCTCGTTAGAGTAGGAGAGCTCTAGCTATTATTAAAAATGGAATTTGTCATTAGGAGCGTCCGCATTATAGTCTGTAGTATAAGATTGAGTTGATTAAGTTTTTGATACTGAATCTGGGCAAATGCAATTGTAGTTGAAAATAGAGTGGTGCTAAGTTGAAATTCAAAGCGATTGTCAGAATTGGTTCGTATTTCGTTTAGTAAAAATTGTTTGTTGCATCTTTACTAGGCAATGCTTGAAGGCTACTTATGATGATTTGCCTCCCTCTTTACCTAGTTTCAGATTTTTGGAAGAAGCAAAGCACGAATCTGTGTATGAGCTGGGAATGATTAATCCCTATTATTCTTTTCGAGCACAAGTATTTGCTTAAGCTTGTGTTCTTTAGGGAACTTTGAGAGATATTTTAGTTGTTTTCTTATGCCAGTAAAATTTTTACCTTTAAACTAATTTTCAGAATATCGAGGAAAGAAATCAAAACTCGTCTGGTTTTGGGGAAGGTTATGTGGGATTGTTTATTCGCATGCTTGGGCTTGACAACGATCCGCTTGATAGAGAACAGGCGATAGTGGCACTATGGAAATATTCTCTAGGAGGAAAGAAGTGTGTTGATAACATCGTGCAGTTTCAGGGATGCATCAATCTGACCATAAGCCTTCTCAAGTCACAATCAAACTCTACATGTGAGGCAGCTGCTGGCCTTTTGCGATCCATTTCTTCAATTGATCTATATAGAGATGTGGTAGCTGAAAGTGGGGCAATAGAAGAAATAACTGGTTTGCTTAGTCAATCTTCCCTGATTTCTGAGGTAAAGACTGAATAATAAATTTTAAATTTTGTTCATTTTGATGGAACGATGAGTTAGGCTTTTTACACATTTTACAGGTTAAGGAGCAAAGTATTTGTACTCTGTGGAACTTGTCTGTAGATGAGAAGCTCAGAACAAAAATTGCAAACAGTGATGCCCTTCCCTTACTTATTAAATCCCTGGAAGATGAGGAAATTAGAGTTAAGGAAGCAGCTGGAGGGGTTTTAGCAAATTTGGCCTTGACACGCTCTAACCACAACATCATGGTTGAAGCAGGCGCTATCCCTAAGTTGGTGAGAATTCATTCACATTCTAAGATAGGTTAGATAAGTTTTGGACTGGGAAACGCAAATCCAATTCATAATATGGTCATCTACAAGATGAAATAGACATGCTTGTCCGCCAAAATGTTCTTCCCAAGAAAACAAGTGGATTATTTGAGTGACCATGATTGCTTTCTTCATTTAGATTCGACACGATTTCTTGACTTGGATCATGTTAAGAAGAGATTGATCTATTTCCTTATTTTGCATAATTTCTTCATAGGGTCTCAGCTAATCCTACCTTTATCTGGATAATTGAAATTCCTGAACTGTGGGACACTGTTCTGAGTGTGAATATAAACAATTTGGGTGAAGTAGGCTTAATAAAATTTGAACTTTTCCACAAATAAGTCTCAACTCGTATATTTTCTGCAATTTAGATAAAAAAATGTTTAGCAAATAAAATAACGTTTTTTTTTCTGATATAAAGTGTTCATGGATAATAAAGTAAATGAATGATAAGCTTAACAAAAGACATCGGGTTATTTTAGTGCAACAAGGCTGTTATCACATGGTCTGGGATGTGCCAGATCCCTTGACTTGAACATGACACCTGCATACCCAAATACCAATTTGCTGGCTTTCTCTGATATATGTTCGGTCTTAGTTTTAGAAAACAGGATACATAATAAAAAAATAAACTTGAATTCCTTTTGCTTCTGGTCAAACAAATGAGGGTATCTGAATGAACTCTAAAGTTGTTTTCATGAGGACAACCAAGCTCGCTTCAGTCAGTACCTTTAATACATCACGAACATTCTTGCTCTGCATACTGTTTCTCAAATTCTTTGTTGCTTTAGCAAAGTTGATATGAGCATTCTCTCAAGTTGATTTGGAAAACTTGAACTTGTAGATGCTCTTTTAATAGCTCTTCAGTTGAGAGACTGTCAATTAGGAAATCATGTGGAGAAGCGTCGATATGGACCTTTTTAGTGTTACTAAACTATCTCAACTTTTGTTGTCAATTGATGCTTTTTCTTACATATCAAGTAGTCTAATGTCACTTGACACTAAATGCAGGCAGTTTTCTTGAAAGCAGAAGTCGAAGAAGAATCTAAAATCATTAGGAAGGAAGCAAGAAATGCTCTTGTCGAATTTGCTAAGAATGAGTATTATAGGATACTTATCATAGAGGAGGGTCTTGTTCCCGTCCCTCTGATTGGTTCAGCTGCCTATGGGACCTTCACTCCTGCCTTGCATTCATGGCCTAATTTTCCAGATGGTACAAGGATTGAACATACATCAAAGGGACCTTCAAGATTTGGTGCTTCCGAACTTCTCCTTGGTTTAAATATTGATGATAATAGTTCAAATGTTGGGGAAGCCAAGATGAAAGCTATAATTGGAAGGTCTAAGCAACAATTTCTTGCTCGTTCTGGGGCTATTGAAGTGGAAGATTCAAAATCATCTCAAACTGAATCATCCACTAAACGAAAATTTACACTTTTGCCATGGATTGATGGTGTAGCTCGATTGGTTTTGATTCTTGAACTTGAAGATGAGTCAGCCATATCAAGATCTGCAGAGGCTATCGCTGATTCATCTATCAATGAACATATGCGGAATTCATTTAAGGAAGCTGGAGCTGTCAGCCATCTAGTTCGACTCCTAGACCATCATAATGATTCTATCAAACTTTCAGTTATTGTTGCTTTAGAGAGGTTGTCCATGAGGTACTGTCATTCGATTCAACGTCAATAAGTCTTTAGGGTCCAGTATTACATAGAAACTAGCCATTTATGGTTCAGCTATTTTGTTAAGGTATGCAAATCACAGATTCAAGGTTCACCTGCACAGCAACGGTTGCAGTAGGGGTTGCATGAAGTGTCATTGTTATGTTAAATCATATGAAGTACAATTTTGTTTGCTCCGTAAATTTTGATCTCCTATTTTGTAGAATGTGGAATCCTTAACTTGTATATAGTGTACAAGATAATAATAAGTGTTTAGCTTCATCAGTTTGTGCTTGGAGTGAAAGGTTGTACAGAAAGGTGAAACTAGCAAAGCAATGTTGTCTTATTTCCTGTAGATAGATAGTTGGGGAATATTAACATAGGTGTAGCCTGTACACACTTGTCAAATCATCTAGGAGGTTTATTTTGTTTCTCTACTATCATATGGGCCATGTGTTGTACAGTCACACTAATACACAATTCAGCCCTGTGCTTTTGTGTCCCAAAAATGTTATTTTCCTTCCAAAGCATTTTATTGATATTTGACTGCTTAACATGAGATATTGCTCTCACATTTGCAGCACTCATATTTGTCGGATTATTGAAGCTGAAGGAATTGTTTCTTCCTTGTGTAACATATTAAAAAACTCCGACGTTTCTGAAAGCATGAAGGAAAAGGTCATTCCTTTCTATTCCTTAACCATTGATTCCTTTTAAACCTTTTCTTCCTGAGCTTAGATGGTCCTTGGTTGGTTTGTCCTGATAATTGTTGCTGCAATACAGGCCTTGAATTTACTAGCTCGAATGTTAGACCCTAGTAAGGAAATGAAAGAAAAGGTTTGTCTGTTACTTCTCAAGCATATTGTGAATCAAATGTTTACCATAGGCTTACTGGGTTTTATGATGGATTTCAGTTTTACGATGAACCAGTTAATGGCTCTAGGAAAGAATTGGATGCTGCAGGAGGTGGAGCCACCACAATTATAGATAATACACCACTATTAAACTCGAATGAGAGGTTATCTTCATGATTTGATCTTGTTAATAACAGATTTTTACTATCACTGTTGACCAATTTTCACTCTTACGTCTTTTCTTAACCACTGGAATGTTTATGCTCATGTTGATTGTCTGCTTGTCTTGCAAATGCTTGTAGTCAAGTTGTGACAGACCCTGTTCTCATTGCTTCTCTTGTTGGCATTATGAAGAGTTCTTCCCCACATTTACAAAGGAATGCAGCTTCTATCCTCGAGTTTGTGGCAATTAGTGATAGGAGCACGGACACAATCCTATTATCAAATATCAGTTCTGGCCTAGATGCAATTTTTAATCAAAGAATGTTGAGTGGTATTGCTGATGATTCTCTGACTTAACCTAAATAATGACATGCATTATCTTTTAAACTATGCAAAAGTTGAGTTGAAAGAACTGTGTTTAAGTTTGGATTGGTGTTGAAACAGGCTTTTGTCTGTTGATCTTTTTCAAGTCATGAGATTAGTTTTATGCTTGAGTAGCAATGATAGTTGATGTTATTCTAAAGCTTTTGTAACTTTGGAAAAATAGCTAATAACTTGTTTTCCAATTACCATGTTTGGCTGGAAAGCAAAGTTGTGTTAGAACTTTTACAGAGTAAAAGGTTTATTTTCAGTGCCTAAATAATCACATATTTGAACTAGAAAGATGACAAATTTTGGGTGGGATTTTAGTCAGTTCTTTGATCATTTGTTTTTTTAACATATTTTATTGATTTATTATATTGTAATTATAATTTTTTGATATCTAATATATTTTGTGCTCTTGATTTATGGCAGAAATGGATTCTGATTTCAATATACAGCACCCAGAATTATATGCTCTTCAAACTGAAGAAGCTGGTCTTGCAGTATCTGCAGCATCACGGTTACTGACAAAGCTTCTTGATCTTGAGCAGTTTCGCAATGCTATAAACTCTTCTTATTTCAGCACACTACTCCGACAAATCCTAAAATCGAGCATCCCTCTTCATTACAAAGATTGGGTGGCTGTATGCCTGGCCAAACTTAGCTCCTATAGTTCTAATGTAGAATCTGAGAGTCCCATCAACATGGAAGTAATTCTTTATGAGACAATCCCAAGACTGATAGAGCAGATGAAATCTTTCTCTATTGAAGCACAGGAAGCTGCAGTTGTAGAACTCAGCAGAATAATTTCAGAGGGAGTGGTAGATGCGACCACCACTGTTGCTTCTGAGGGTGCAATATATCCTTTGGTTAGACTGGTAGAAGGAGGGAGTGAGAGGGCTGTCGAAGCTGCCCTGTCGATACTATATAATTTGAGCATGGACAACGAAAATCATTCTGCCATTTTAGCTGCTGGAGCAGTGCCAGTCCTGAGGAGAATCATACTATCAGAGAAGCCACATTGGAAGCGAGCATTGCACTTACTGAGAACACTACCTACATGATGAGATGAAAGCTGAGCTTGGTGCAAGTATTGGTTCCATAAGGAATATTTCTGCCTTTGGAAGCATGCAGTATCTTGTACAGAAAAGTGAGTCAGAGTTCTAGTTACCGACATTGACAAAATTTTTTGGTTGTGCAAATAGGATGGATAGTGATAATCTTTGTCCCACTTTGTAGAGCCTATTTTGGAGTGGATGCATTCACAGGGACGAGACATTTTCTGATGGCCCGGAACAAGTAGTTGCCCAGAAATTAAGAAAATAGCTGCATTGCTTGTGTTACATACATCACAAGGCCTTATCATCATCATTTGATAGATAAATACATGCTCGAATGTTATTCTTGCTCCGATGTTTATACTTTGAGGTCTTATTTTCATAATTCAGCAATGTTAAACGTTTTTTTTAGTGTGAAAGAAATAGACATTTCTTATAGTTTAAGTAATTAAAAAAAACTCTATTCTTTAAAATTTTCGAAATTGTTTTTTAGTTTTCAGTTTTTTTGAAAAAAAATTCTCTCAAGTTAGGTTAAAAATAATGATGAAATACACGGAGTATGAATATCAAATATAAATTAATAAAATGTTATTAATGTGATAATTTATCTCTTAAACTTATATTAAAATTAATTAATTTTAAATTAAATTAATAATTTAAAATAATTATAATATAATAGCAATTCGAGTTTAGGAGTTTAATTGAATAGTTACGTAAACAATATTTGATTAGTCATGTATATATTTTGTTTATTTTGTTATTATTTTTGAACCAAAAAAGGAGTTTTTCTAAAAAATTAAAGAGTCAAAAGGAATTTTTTGAAAATTTTAAAGGTTATGAAGTCTTTTAAAAATTTCTTAATCTTCATAGGAGATATATGTGTTTTTACCCTTTTTCTTATATGGAAAACTCAGAAACAGTTTGTTGTCAATGGAAACATTATACACTTTGTTGACTTGAATCTCCTTAAATCTGTCCAGGAATTATGTTTAGTTATCGTTTTAAAGTGACCTTAAAATGTTCTCGAACGTCAAATAACAAAAAACAAAAGAAAGAAAAGAAGGATTTATTAACAATTATGACATGAAATAAATAAGTTACTACAAACATAAATAGGGATTACAATTTTAATATGAATTCATAATAAAATGTGAGTCTCGACAATTCTTGTACAGAACTGAAAAAACAAAACCTTTTGACTAAAAGAAAGAAAAGAAACTCTTTTCAATATTAACAACCTATACTAATACTTTTAAACACTTTGTGCTTTTACCAGACATATTCAAAGACAAAACAGTCCTTAAAACTCCCATAAGACATATGCAAACACTAGACATTTACACAATAACAACTTGCTTATCCTTTTACACTATAATCATAGACATTGTATATGCCACTCTTCCCACCAGCAACAATAACAAGTATTCTTCATCTTCACAACTCAACTTAGATCCCAAGTATATAACTTCGTTAATGAATATGAAGCTTAAAACCAGAATAACTATGCCTAGCTATAAACCAAACTCAATGCCAGAGTAAACCTTACCACAGCACAAGTCCAACTTGAACATGTCATTGGTGCTGGTAGTTATCATGTTTCTACACCCAAGCACCATTCATAGGAACATAAATATGTATATTTATACATTAAGGCCAACTTTAATGCTTGGAATTCAATTTCCCTTTTCATCAACTAGGTCTTAAACTTTTAAAACATCACTTTTAAACCCCTAATAGTGAACCATCTATTTTCAATGAAAGAACCTTAGTTAAAATTATTGAAACGCAAATGTTTATTACCAAATATTATCACCGATATTATATGTTCAAAACGTAATTTTTCTCCAAATCAAAGTCATCCTCAGTTGATTTTGAGGGAAAATATTACTCTTCAATTGAGATAATCATCTTCAATCTTGATTCCGTTTGAAGAAGTTTGTAAGAGGTAAGAACTCCAATTACTAGTTTATTATTAGTAGGCGTTTTTTCATGCAATGGTATGTAAATGAGGATTGTGCAAAATTTGAACAGTATAGTGTTTGCTTATCAATTTTTTTTCCTTCCCTTTAATTTTCAAGTCACATTTTCAATAACACATATAGTAGTGAGTTTTGTAATTTGACAATCGATTATGACATTAAGGATAGTTTAAATGATTATTACCATTAAACTAAATAATTGGTATTTAAACAGTAAATGTTTAATGTTGTTTATTAATTATATATGTCTAAAAATTGGATGGTAGATATGGATTCATCAATATCAACATGAAGGAGTCATAGTAGAAGATAAGTGAGTGCAAATTTTTTTTTTTTTGATGTGGAACAAGGAGTTCATTGATACTTTTGTTGGTTTATGCCTTATAGTCAATCATTTTGGTTGTAGTATAGTGACAAATTATTTAAATGCATTCTTTATCTTGTACATGTTTAAACGTATATGATAAAGTCCATGGGATAATTATACATTGCAAATAAAATTATAATAAAATTATAATTATGAGATTCATATTGCATTTATGTATTATTCCTAAATGTTCCTAGTCATTATTTTATTAAGATTGGACATTAATAGAATGTAAAAGACTAGCATATGTTTTGTTTTTCCTTATGAAGGAAGTAGTCGATCTCATAGGCTAGTATAGAAATACTTAAACAAACATGTGGATGCTTGTTAGAGAACAAATTCACTGAACAGACCCGATATGATAAGTCTATTTGGAACATTACTTGTATAGCTATAGAATTCTTATTATAATGATTGTATAAGTGATCCTTTGACTTGAAATTATCAAAGTTATCTTATATAGGGATTGTTACGTTTTGATACTATTTAGGACCTATTTAATCATAGGTTGTTCAATCGGTAGTCATTGGACGTAGCATAAATTATATGAAGATAGTTGTATGATCAAGATAGGATTCATCACCCTAAAATAATTAGGGAGAATGTTCCGTTGTTCTGGATTAGTATTGATTCGGGAAATCCTTGGCCAAGGTGGAATGACATTTTGTAAATAGTTTACAAATGTCATTAATTGAATTGATAGCTAATGGCGGAGAACTAATATGATTGAACTTAAAATAGAGTAGACATTAATTTCATGTTCTATGTCTAATCGAAACATTATATGATGAAATGATTGAATTATACCGAAAAATCATGCACGGAAAGATTAGTCAGAACTACTTTAACATTATTAAATATTTGAGTAGTCATGATGCGTTACTAGACGCCAATCTTGATCTATGATTATAAATCATTTAATTAGAGAATTAAAGATAAATTAAAAGAAGTTTTAATATATCTTCTTCTAATTATGAATTAGAATTAGAATTTATAATCATTGCTAATATATTTGGGAATTTAATCTGTAACATCCCGTTTCTAGAAAACGGGTCGGACCAGAGAAACGGGTCCGGGTGTGGTAAATTAACACATCTCATGCTCATGCAGTTGTGAATAG
>JAOTAY010000189.1:7762973-7781938 GCA_025629805.1 Erythroxylum baracoense | reverse complement strand
AATGCATGAGCATGAAAAATGCATTTCTAAGCTCTCATTAATCACTCATATTTACTATTCTAACCTCCCAAAGGTAAGGGGATGTTACACGAAGCCCCCCCTTCTCCCTACCCTCTGCTATTTTCTCTCTTCTTCCCACCATTAACGTCGTCGCTCCTCTTCCTCCTAAGCTTCCACCGTCGATTTTTGCTTCGTTTTTGGTCCATCGTGCATCATTTTCAGGTAACCAAACTATTGGGTTTATTTTGTCTCCAAAAAACAAAGGTGTTATATGCTTATATCTTTGACCGCCGGTGGGTAAGTGGGTTTTGTTTGGGTTGTTGGTTTATGCATTTTTTAGTTGAATTGTTGGTTTATTTGTTGTTTAAATGTGTTTGTTGTTGGTAAATAATGAAAAAATGCAGTTGTTTTATTATTAGTTAGAGATAATTCGAGTTGCCTATGCATTGTTTGATGAAATGTCTTTTAGAAGAAACATTTCCATCAAATGAAAGCAACCAATGTTATCACTATATAAAGAAGAATAGACCTAGGGAGAAAGTAAATGTGTTGACAATAATGTGGTATAATATTAATTAATATATTCCTAAAAACTATTCATGAAAATATGCATATTATGGATAATGATAATGTTATAAATGTCTGGTGCCTTACATAGCTGTGTTGTTGAGTTATTTTCTTTATTCAATAGGGGTAAATATCATAAAAATAAAGGAAACTGTGCCGAAATTTTTATAAATTCTAGTTCACTTATAACATTTTATTCTTATGCAGAAAAAGTCTACGGGCATGATGCCTACACCTCGTAAGTTCTTTTTGCACACTCACACTAAGAAGCATGACGGTTTGACATTCGTCAATAACTGATTTAGAGAACTAAATGTATGTGAAATTTATGATTTAATATTAATGCTTAATAATTATCACTTACTAATATGAATATTGCTTTCTGATAGGACCAAATACAAGAAAGCATTCAACGACAGTCTCAGAAGTCTGAAGATGTTGATGAGACTCAAACATATCTTCATGCAGTGGGTGGTATGGACCGTCGTGGAAACATATTCAGCTTAGGTTCATTTTCAAACACATGTTATTCGCAATCCTCCACGTCCAGTACAACAACATCTAGTAGGCGGTCCACAATCAATGAAGTCCAAGAGCTTCGGAGCAAAAAGAAGACATTGGTAACTCAATTGAAGCAGTCAATAGAGTACATAGCTCAGCTCTGTAATGAGATGGATGAGTTGAAGGAGAGGGGTAGCATCTCATCACACCAATCAGAGCATCCGCAGTCACCAAATCAATAGTACACTTGTAGTCATTTCATTTAAATTACAAATACTTATTATGTATAATTTAATGTTCTTATTATCAATTAAGATAATTTGAACTTTATATCATCAATCAACTTTCTGTTTAAACAAATTTAATATATAAACAAATCAAATTATTATGCACAGATAATTCATAACTGTTTAAATTATGCATTAACTATAAGATTATCAAATAAAATTTAATGATGGTATATTTTTTTTTAAAAAATTATGATTAATTTATCGAAGGAACAACAATTGTGCGTCGGTAAAATCAACTCTATTTACCGACGAAAAACAACAAACCGTTGATATTCACCGACAGAATAACCAATTCTGTCGCCAAATTTACTGACAGGATTTGTCTTAAAAATTGTCGGTATACTCACCAACGGAACAAACATAACCATCGGTAATGTTGTAATAAACTTACCAATGGAATAAACAATATAGTCTGTAAAGCTACCAACAGAAAAACACAGACCGTAAAAAATTTACCGACAGTCGACCGTACAAACAACCGTTGGTATATTTACCAACGGTTACATAAATTTTTTGTAGGTAAATTTACCGACGGACATTCTATTATTTGTCTGAAATTATTACCTACGATCGTTTCTACAACGCCTTAGTCCGTCGCTAAATCCTGTCGTTAACCTAACTTACTGACGAAATGTTTAGGTTTTCCATCAATAATGTACATCGCTAAACGACATTTTTCTTGTAGTGAATGATTCCACCTATAAAGCTGCAGGAAGAAGGTTACATAATAAGTATAATTCTTTTTTATGGACTCCTTTTGTTGCACATTGCATTGACCTAATGCTGAAGAATATAGGAGATCCTAGGTATTTTTCTATTATTGGAAAGACTATGCAGAATGCTAAAAAGGTGAGCAATTTCATCTATAATCGTGCATGAGTGTTGAATTTAATTAGTAAGGAATTTACTAATGGTAGGAATTTGTGTCGTCCTACTGTGATAAGATTTGCAATGAATTTTTTATCACTTCAGTCTTTTGTTACAATGAAGAAGGAATTAAGACAAATGTTTACTAGTGATTGCATCTCATCATGCTAAGTTTAACGCTGGATTGTGGGTTTTTAGAATTATACTAGAAGATAGAGAATTTTGATCCAATGCTAATTTGTTATTTGAGTTTGTGAGCCTTTTGTGATAGTGCTTCGCTTGGCTGATAGTGAAGAAAAGGCAATAATGAGTTATTTTTTGATATCATGAAGAGGGCGAAGGAAGCAATCAAAGTCAATTTCAAACATAGGCCTTTACGTACAGTGTCTTGCAACCATCAATGAGAGATGAGAAAGACAACTTTCTTCTTCATTGTTTGCAGCTGGAGCATTTTTGAATCCTAATGTCTATTTAAGATCGAATTTTACAAAGAAAGCTAAAGTTAATATAAGAATGATATTCACTATTATAATAATTGTTGGCTAAGAAATGATGCAAGATCTCTTGAACTCACAAATGGAGCTTTATAAGCATTCTTTTGGGGATTTTGGCATGTTGATTGTTATTCAACAAAGGGCAAAACTTTCTCTAGGTATTAGTTGTTTCCTTTTTCTTAATTATTAAAAATTAATTATCACTTTATTTTTAACGCTACTTTTGTTATCTTATGACTTGTAGTTTCTTGATATGATCAATTTGGAACTGATGTTGCATAATTGCAAAAGTTTGCAATTCATATTTTAAGTCAATGTGTGAGTGCAACAGGCTGTGAAAGAAACTGAAGCACATTTGAATTCATCCATTCCAAGAAAAGTAATAAATTGGAGCACAAGAGATTGAATGACTTAGTTTTTGTTTGTTACAATTGAAAGCTTCAGGAAAGGTATATTATTATCATTATTAATTTTGATATAATTTCTTATAATTTTCTAATAATTAAAATTTGTTGTTTACTAAGACTTTTAATAATTCAAGTAGTTCAACAAATCTAATTTATATTGATAATAATGATCTTTTGACAGATTGAGTTTCTGAGGAACCAATTTTGGTATATATGGATGACTTGGAAGATAATCTTGGATAGGAAGACATTGACATGTCATTTAGTGCATTGAATTTAAATGATGATGATGATGAGGAAGAGGAGGAGGAGGAGGCTCCTCTTAGTGATGAGAATTTTGTACCAAATGATAACTGAGGTCAGTGCAGTTATAACAGGTATCCTCTTGATTAAGTGAAGTTCATGTTTTTGTTTTTCTCTTTTTTTAATTTTACTTATATTTGATGTATATGTTATAATTGCTTTTGTTTCAAGTTTCACTTCTATTGGTAGTTTTCTCATCACGAACTCTTGTCGTAAATTGTAATAGATTGAGAGTTAAGGATATTTATTGTTCTTTTTATTGAATGTTTTGATGTAATTATTATTTATTATATGATTAAATTGTAATCTACTTTGTATTGTTATTAATTTTATATTCATATGATGATGATTGTCTTTTTATATTAAATTAAGTTATTATTTATATGTGAAATATTTGAAAATTATTATTATTTCATATTAATTATAATTATTACTTATTATTATGAGTTTTAGAGACAAGGTTAATGTAAACTTATAATATACAATATAACTTTACAATACGACAATAAATTATTTTATAATTTTAAAAATTAAAAATTATTTTATAAATTTAAAAATTTATCCAAAACGGTATTCAATGCTAATAAAATTCCGTATCAAAACTTACTCCAATATCAAGATTGGTTCGCAACTTTGAGTGACATATATATATGGTCAAAATTCCGGTTTAAAACTTTCTTTTAAGTATGCAAAAAGTTTACCTTGGGATCTACGAGATGGGCTTAGAACCCACCAAATACTGGACATGTCTTCTAACCGGAAACTTCAATCCTTTTCATCGTAAAGGAACTTAGTATCTTTGCAGTTGACACCAATCTTGTACACCTTTTTAAATACCCATGGGTTGTCTAGGAAGTACCAAATACTAAGTAGATTACCTGCGTAATCTTCCTTTTATTTTTCAAAAATGCCCAATATTTTAGGTATTTTGTGGAACTCTACATCAAAAGTC
Organism: Erythroxylum baracoense; assembly: GCA_025629805.1. NCBI lineage: Eukaryota > Viridiplantae > Streptophyta > Magnoliopsida > Malpighiales > Erythroxylaceae > Erythroxylum > Erythroxylum baracoense. The sequence continues at coordinate 7,777,557 of JAOTAY010000189.1, read as the reverse complement.
AGAATTTATCACTCATTAGTTACAACTAACTTACTAGTAAGAACATAAAATTTGGAATAACTTCAATTGTGCAACTAATTACGCTAATATTAATAAAATTGATACTAAAATCTGGAGTTGACATCAATCAAAATTGTCATACATCACAGCAAGCCACACCTGACCTGACCAGACCAAACCGAAAGGTGAAGGAAGCCTCTGCCGAAAGCAAGAATAAGTATGTTCCACGGTCAGACCATTTCCGTAATAAATTATTCTCCATAAATATAGTAATTATTTTAATGTAAAAACTAAGAAACTAAATGAAATATAGATTTAGTTTTATCTGACGACTTTTGTAACCAAAAAGAAAAACAAATAAAATAGAATACGTTTAAAAGAAAGCAAAGAACAAAAGCAAGCAAATTCACGCTGTCTGTCTTGGACTCTTGGTCTCTCTTCTTCTCATCCAGAAAAACAAGAGGGATCAGAGCGGAACAGATTTGGAAAGGGAGAAATTAGAAACCATCGACTAAAATAGTTGAAAGACCGCCAGATTGAGAGAAAGGAGAGCGATCTATTGAAAATTTTCTTTAGAAAAGAGGAAAAGAAGAAGAAATGGGAACGCTACAGACATGGAGAAGAGCATACGGTGCCCTCAAAGACTCCACAAAAGTCGGTCTCGCTCATGTCAACAGCGACTATGCGGTAATATTATTAAAGCCCACTTCTTCCCCACTTCTCTTTGGATTTTATTTTTTTCTTATAAATTTTTGTTTCTAAATATAGGAATTGGATGTCGCCATAGTCAAAGCGACCAACCATGTTGAGTGTCCACCCAAGGAGAGACACGTTCGAAGTCAGTTTCCTGCAAATTCTTCTTCTAAGTTCTTGTTTTGGGTACTGAGAATTTGGGTTTATGTTGAAAGAGGGAATTTTTTTGATGGATTTCTTGCAGAAATCTTGATTTTCACGTCAGCGACCCGCCCTCGTGCCGATGTTGCTTACTGCATTCATGTTCTGTCTCGCCGGTTGGCCAAGACCCGGAATTGGACGGTATTGATTTGTCGGTTTTGATTTCCATTTCTAATCCATCTGTGGGCGTTTCCAATATTTTGTCCTTTTTCCTCCACTTCTTTTCTTTTTCCCTTCTCCTCTGAAGCTTTGGATTTTTAGGGGGTTGATTTACTGTGATTTTGCTTGGAAATCAATTGGGCTTTGATCAATCAGTGTCCTTTAGGATCTGATATTTTGGAGATGCGAACGTGAGATTGGCATTTCTTGGCTGTGCTAGTTTCATATGTGTTTATTATTGCTGTTGTTATAACATAGCCCTGCCTGCAATTCCTGTAGCCATCAAATAGGAAAAAAAAATCACAAGTTTGCTGCTTTATAATTACCATTGAAATGAAATTCCTTCATTTATTTATGATTTTGATTTTAAATCTGTAACGAGAGTGACATATCATTTTATGGTGTTTCTTTTTCTTTAACAGGTGGCCTTGAAAACACTGATAGTTATTCATAGGCTATTGAGAGAGGGTGATGCTACCATTAGAGAAGAAATATTGAATTTCTCACAGAGAGGTCGCATACTCCAACTCTCAAATTTCAAGGATGATTCAAGTCCTATTGGTAGTTTTTCTACTCACTCTTGCTCATGAAGTTTACTTTTATTTTCCATTTCCTTTGAGCAGATTGATTTGTAGGTTTTGTGCCATCCTCCCTTGTATGAATTTTATCTCTTTTGATTCAGCTTGGGATTGCTCTGGCTGGGTACGTACATATGCACTTTTTTTGGAGGAACGGCTTGAATGCTTTAGAATTTTGAAGTATGATATTGAAGCTGAACGTCTTCCTAAGCCTGCCCAGGGGCAGGATAAAGTAAGCTTCTTAGATACTCAATGACCTTATTCATGAAACGAAGTTAGGAAGAACTGATCTTCATTATTAGATATCATAAGCTGGAAAGTGAGTTTCTTTCTACCAATTACATTTCTTTGCAGTCCTTTTCCTCTTTATTCTGTGTCTCTGGGAGGAAAAGAGGTGTAGAATGCAATTTACTTGTTAGGATTTCCCAATAATAATCTAGTGATGGACTTTAATGTTTTGCTATTCCCATATGCAGTTTTTTGTTCTTCATAGGTTGATCTTAATTGCATCTTTTCAGTCACTTCCTTATCCGGAACTTACCAGGGTTGGGGAGCTATAGTTGAACTAAACTTGCAAGTTTTAGTTAAACTGGTTTGTTAAAATTTTATTTTGCTTATAGTGATAAATAGCTTTCACATTATGGTTTGAAGCCATTTTGTGAGATGTAGACAGAAAATCCATTTTGGAAGCATTATTCCTCAATTTACTAGAATGATTAACAGGATTTTGTGAAAAATATTACTCAACTTGGCCAATAGAGGCTTGGTTTCTGGAAAAATAGGTTTTACATTATTATGTGTTCTTCAACCTCCTATGGTAATAAGCATGTTATATGAAATGGAGAAGTTTGAGATGGAAAATCACAGTTCTTTTCTTTTGTATAGCTAAGTATTCCTTGAGGAAAGATGGTTTCTTGTCCTGTTGTGGTCTTTAAAATATTCCTAGTTCTTTGCCTCATAATTTCTCTAATCATTTCAACTCTGACTTTCATTGTGTGCCTAACAATTGGTTAAAGCTAATATTTGAATTTTGTTTATTGGCATTAGCTTTCTTATAATTCTAAAATCTGTAAGATTGCAGTTAAGTCTTGATTATAAGCATTTATGAGTCTTTGCTCCCTTTAAGCAGGGCTACAGTAGAACTAGAGAACTGGATAGTGAAGAACTATTGGAGCAGCTCCCTGCACTGCAGCAACTGCTATATCGTCTTGTGGGTTGTCGGGTATATTCTGTCTCTCCTTCTCCTTTTTGTTGCTTTTTAAGCAAAGATGGACTCCTTCCTTTCAACGGCCATTTGTTATGGTTTATAAACATTCTTATATCAAAAGTCAAATTTTGCTGTTCTTTGCCTTTACAGCCTGAGGGAGCAGCTGTTAGTAATTATGTAATACAGTATGCTTTGGCTCTGGTATGCATTTTCTGTCTCTGATATTGCTATTGGGTTTGATTTATCCTTTATTTTCTGATATTTTCACATAACTTTTGTTAGATACTACATATGAAAACTCTGTCCATTCATAATGGACACAGCTGTAATCATCTTTGTGATGTTTATTCCTTCAAAAATCCACTATTGATCTTTTCAGCTGAATGTATCCTATCATTATCTCCTTCTATTAATGGGCTTCAGCACTTGTGACCCAATTTCATATCCTGTAGTTCTCTAATTTGCCTACTTATTCACATAAAACAACTGCATGAGCCAAGGATCTAGCCAGCTTATACACACACACACACACACATATGGTCTAAATACTAAAATGGACTGTAAATTTGATGTATGAGCTTCAGATTGAAAGGGAAACAATATTCAAATGCTCACTTAATCTTGTTTTCATGGAGGGAGTTTCTTTTTGTGGAGATTATTTGGAATCAGGGGTATTGGCAGAGAAGATATGGATGGAATATGATTCCTTTTTTGTTTCTGATTTGTGCTATTGATGAACTTTATGGCTAATTTTGTTATATGCAATTTCCAGGTACTAAAAGAGAGTTTTAAAGTATATTGTGCTATTAATGATGGAATAATCAATCTTGTTGATAAGGTAATCCAGTTTTATTAGTATTATTGTCGAAAAGTTTCTTATAGCATGGTAGAATCCATCCTTTGTATTTTTAGGTCTAAAGTTTTCATTCCTTTGCAGTTTTTTGAGATGCCAAGGCATGAAGCTGTAAAAGCACTTGATGTCTATAAACGTGCAGGCCAGCAGGTCCATTGTTTCATTAGAGTTTTTACTGAAACTGGATTGCTTAGTTGCTCTGCGTAATTTTTTATGCTGTTTATTGTATTCCTTAGTATGGGAGTTGGCGTACTTAAACTATTTCAGTAGTCACAGGGTTTACCTAGTATGTGACTAGGAGCTTGCGTCGTTTTGCTACAGGCTGCTAATCTCTCAGATTTTTACGAAATTTGCAAAGGTTTGCAACTTGCTAGGAATTTCCAGTTTCCTGTTCTCAGAGAGGTATCTGATGACTACATGGTGCATTATTTCTGTGGTTCTGAGGTCAAAATGTTTTAGTTGATGGTCTAGTGTATAAAATTACTATTTCCCCTTCTGCAGCCTCCACAATCATTTCTTACGACAATGGAAGAGTATATAAAAGAGGCACCTCGAATTGTTACTGTTTCAACTGAGCCATTGGTTAGTACCATGACCTTTTTGATGTGCCACAGAATTTGTTTTCTTTCTTTTCTTATCTACAATATGATCTAATTCGTTGCTAAACTATTTTTAAACTAATGGTCAATTGAGTGAAGATACTTCAAAGTCCTATTGAGATGATTTGACCATTTGGAATGAAAACCAATTAGATGGTTTAGTTTGGTTGCGGTGATGTAAGAGCTACAGAGAAGTATTATATGACTTTAGTAATAAGCTAGAATCTACTTTCCAGTGGTAGTCTGTTGCCCTTGTTAAAACCAAATTATTGTGCTTAGATAGTGCTTTTCTTTCCTTGATCATGCTTGACAACTTATTTAGCCATATGTGGGCATATCATTTGGAGAAAATGGATCATTAGGATTAACATGTATTACTTTTAAACAGCTTCAACTGACATACAGACAAGAGGAAGGACCTTCTGAGGAGACCAATTCACCGAGAGCTGAACCGGAGCCATCTCATACAAAAGAAGAAGCTGTTCCCAGTGTTGACATTGTCCCTCTTACGCCTACTCCTCCAACTCAAAACAACTTGGACGATGGAGATCTACTGGTGATGAGTTGATCATTTATCAGTGTCTCATTTTAGTTTATGGTTCATAATAATTTTATCTTTTTCTTCCCAATTCTCCTCATTCTTCTTGCCCTTTTTCCAGGGATTGAATTATTCAGGTCCAGATGCATCTGCTATTGAGGAACAAAATGCTTTGGCTCTGGCTATAGTTCCAACAGAATCCAGTAACTATTCTTCCCTTTTCTGTTCTTCTGAGCTCCATTGGTTTCGTCTTTCAATGAATTGCATTTTTTTTATTATCGTACATTAATCAACAAATTCTTATTTATAGATGCAAATGTTGCGCCAACATTCAATTCTGGTACTAATCAAGCAAAAGATTTTGACCCTACTGGGTGGGAACTGGCACTTGTCACTACTCCAAGCGGCGATATCTCTTCAGCTACTGAGAGACAATTGGTAGGCCACACTCTTTTCTAGTAACTGGTTCCTTGTTAATGATATTTGTCCAAAGAACTGACAATCACGAGTGATGAACATGGCATCAAAAACCTAGATTAGTGGAGGATTGAAAGAATCTTAACTATGGTTCAAAATTTTGTGCTGGACTAAAAGTGATAGACAGGGCATCTGGCCATCATTGACTTGGGAAAGACCAGAGCAAGGGTTTGTGTAATATGTTAAAAGAGCCAGTAGGGGACCTTCTGACAATAAGAGAGAGAGCGGAGATGGACGGAAATTAAATGTAGCATAGTTTTCTTTAACCATTATCACAGCAAAAGAGAATGCTTGCATTCCTTCTCATTTTTGTTTGAAATATCAAATAATTTTCCATTGACATGTCTAGTTGCAAGAGATCATTGACTTGACACCATTGCTGTTACGTTTTCTTATAGATTCCAACGAAATATTAAAACAATCTGATCTCCATGCAACTATACTTGTTGTTTCTTTAGTTTTTTTTTTTTTTCATTTCATTGCAAGAAAATTTTGAAGTTTCTTTAGGAATGGCCAAGTTCATGGCTTCAACCTTCTCATTCTACTGGCTGCTAATAAATGTCAGGCTGGTGGATTGGATACACTCACTCTGAACAGCTTATACGACCATGGAGCATTCAGAGCTGCTCAGCAGCCCGTTTATGGAGCACCCGCTCCAAATCCTTTTGAGGTGCATGATCCGTTTGCCATGTCAAGCAGCATTGCTCCTCCTACTGGAGTTCAAATGGCAGCAATGTCTCAACAGCCACCAAATCCTTTTGGTCCGTACCAACCTACGTACCCACACCCACAGCAACAACAGCAAAATTTGATGATGAACCCAACAAATCCTTTCGGTGATGCATTTGTGGCCTTCCCTGCAAATCCTGCTACTCATCATCAGACAAACAACCCATTTGGGAGCACAGGCCTTTTGTAATCTCATTGTTTGGATACTTGGAAAGTTGTTACAAAATTTGGTGCAGTTTCGTTGTCATGCATAAAAAATTGAAGCAGTGAGGATTATGGTTTGGACCCACAAAGATGGATGGATAGCTTGCAGCATGGAATGGAATCGTGTTGTTTTTTTTTTTTTCGGTGAATAGTGTATTATTTGATGACTACACTACACGGACCATAAATAAGTATAGCCCTTTTCTGTTTTTTTTGTTAGTCTGGCCTTGGCTCTCGGTGTATAAGTTGCTTCCTTTCTATGTTTATTATTTTAGCGGTTGTAGTTACAATTTGCTTTCATAGTTTACAGTAACTAATTAGTGGCATAAATGTTCATTGGTGTTTATTCCTCATCACCAAATTTCACTTGTAATAAAAATAGTTCCACCTCTAATCTATAGATGTTCGCTAATTAAACGGATTTGGTATAATTTTCTTTGTATTTTATAATTTGTTTTGTTGAGCTAAAGTTCCAAGTGAGAAATTTGGCTCTTGCATGGCAAAATCCTAATGTAGATTTGCGTGACAAGGCATAATAAATCCATCACTAAGGAAAGTACACGTCTCTCGTGTTTGGAATCAATCATTTAAAGCAATGTTTCAGCATATTATGCATACGTATTCATCGGATGATGAAGCTGTGAAAAGAAATGTGTTGATGATGAAGCATGCGTCCATATATATATATATACTAATTTTTCTTTTGCTTATGCTTTGTCCATGAAAATTGAAAAGCCCCTCCTTTTTATTATTGAAGAGAGGGTATGTGTTGCTTGCATGCTTGAGATGAAGAGAAGTAGACTAAAGTTGAGATATTTGAAAGCCAAAGAAAAGTAAAAGGAGTTGAATAAGATGGAGAAATTAGAGACAATAAAGCAAAGAAGAAAAGGGATGGTCGTGACCCACAGGCGTCCTTCCAAATTATCTCAAATGCACAGTCTTCGCTTATTAGTTGTCAGTCACCTTCTTTTTCACTTCTTTTCCCCTCTTCTTTTTTTTTTTATAGGGACTTGTTAATTAATTACAACATTAACAGCTGTTGTTCATTACTTAATCTGCTTTATAATGCTGTCTATCAATCATAGGATTCTTTCTTTATAACAGGGTGGGGGTATCCAGTTTTAGTTATGATATTTCAACTTTATTCTTCTAAATCTAATTCATATATTTACGTCGATTCCACATAAATATGTGAATAAGATTTAATAAAATATAGTTAAAACTAGTTAATTAGAACCGAAGATCTAATCTCCTTTATAAAACACAAATGCTAAATATTAGCCCGCAATTGCAATGTTTGATGATTGAGGATTTATAGTCTTGCTGAACCAATTTTAATTTCTTAAGCATCTATCATCATCATGATTATCTATACTGATTTCTTTCCCAGAAGACTCCTACGCATAGATGCTGTAAGATTTTCCTTTTGGTAATTAAGTGGTAGTAAATTGAAACAAAAAGTCGAACCCTGTGGTAATTTGAAAAAAAAAAAAGAAAGCTGAGCTTTGTACGGGTAAGGACAGACGTGTGGGTCCATATACCTACAAAGTCATGGTTCGCGAAGGCAGTTAGCGCTTTAGTTAATGTACAAGCGAAATAAGCAATGTTCAACTATAAAAATTTTAATTTTTTGGTTTGATTTATATTAAAAAAATTTATTATTAAAAATTATTCTAAATAAATTAATAGATTAATATTTATAAATTAAAATAAATCAATTAATATTCATTTAACAATTTCATTTTTTCAATTAAACTTTAAATTTTTTGATAAATAAGAACAATTTCTTTTAATTATATTTCAAAATTTTTACTTTTATTTAATCTTTAGTTAATTTTATAACAGTTGAATACTAGTTAAATACTAGTTGAACTTTTTAAACTTTAAATTTTTTATCTTACTAATTTAATTTTCACTTCAGTTTGTTGGGAAAAGAATGAAGTCGATATCTTGTTTTGGCCTTTATGTGGTTGTCCTATTCATATTAGACAATAAGACTGCGAAGTGAGAATAAGAACGTGTTAGAATGTCAAGTGTGAGTAGGAATTCTATATTAAAAAGAAATGGAGCTAGTGAAAGATATATACATAGAAAGGACTCATAAACTTAATACTTAAAAGTTTTAGGTTGAAGCGTGGTGTCAAAGTCTACAAGTATATTTCATCACGAGATCCATAATATAGATCTCCCGTAAAAATGGACTCTCCAGATCCAACAAAAGCTTCACTTTGAATTTAAAAGACCAACTGAGGAGCCATTCCACCGGTCTAAATTTTGAAGCATTTTATTTAGTAAAACAATAAGCCAATAAGTGTAGCATATATTTCACTACTTGCTGTAGTTATCAATGCAAAAATATTGATTATTTCTTTTTAATGTTAGCAACTTTTGTAAAGGCTTTTCATAGTTAAAGTTTTTTGTCTCATTGTGGTCTAATTAGTAAGTATTTGAATTAGTTTGGTAACTTCAAAACCAATTGATAAAGAAAAGGGTTTATCTTTATTTTTAATAAAAAAAAGGTGGAGTAATATTTAACGTTTCATTTACTATCTATGTAGAGAGTGACAACAAAACTTGATTGGATTAGAAGTAACAAGTAAATTCTATATTTTTATGAAATTTTAATATCTATATATATACATATACATATATATACACATATACATATACATATATATACATATATATACATACATACATACATACATATATATATATATATATATCAATGCATATTTTATTAATAATAAAAATATTATTAAATTTATTTTTAGTAACATTAATAGTTATATTAAAACTAAGTAATATATGAAAAATCAAATTTAATAAAATGAAAAAGTGAGTAAAAGAATTAATTGAACTAATAAAGCAATGAAGTGATAAAGAAAATGAGCATAATAGAGCAAATATGCAAGTTAAGAGAGATTAAAGAAAATTCAAGAGAAAAAACTATAGAATATGAAGGAATCTGGCATATTAAAGTTCATGAAATTATTTTAATCCTCCTTATAACTTTATCTTGGCTATTTTAATGAAATTTCTTAATCTTTAAACTTACTTTTGATAACTTTTTAAAAGGATTTTTAATCAAGTTTTTTATCACAAGAGTATATTTTATCTTTGAAAAGCTTGAGAGTTAGAAGTTTTCAACTTGTTTTCTATAGGAGTTTGGTTAGCCTAATAGTTTGAAATTGTTAGCTAGATAAAAGAGGAAAAGTTTACTTAAAAATTGTTGCCTATTAAGCTAGGGGATATGGTGGCCTCACCCGTAGCCAAATAGACATAAACTAGTTGAATGTAGTGTTAAACAACTAGTTTATGTGTCTAATAACTATTTGAGTTATTTTTTAGTATAAATAGCCAACAATTATGTTGTAGGAGGAATCTTTGATCTACTAAAGAATTGGTAAGAGCCTTTTAAAGGCTAAGAAGAGTATATGTGCATTAGATAACATATATTGAGCCTTTGTTTATTGGTATGTGCAAGAAAAGAATATTTTGAGTTGTATTATTATGCAATTGTTACAATTGAAGAAATTAGTTGAAGTATACTTTGTAAGAGTTACTCTTAATTTTAAACAATATTTGTAAAGCATTGCTCTTCACCTGTGGAGAAGAAAATGTTACATGGATGGTTCCTTTTGACCCACTGAAAAAAAAGGGAATTCCTAATTGGAGCTTAGGAAGTAGACATAGTCAAAGTGTTGTTTTTGCAAAACCATTATAAATCATTTTTGTCTCTCTTTTAGTCACTTTCTTTTGTTATTGTTTTTTTTTATGTATGACTATTTTATATGAATTTGTTATAATCATTTAATAAAGTAAGCAAGTCATTAATTAGTTTTACATAGGACAAAAAAGTGAATAAATATAATTCACCTCTCCTTTATGTGTCACCTGGAACCAATAATTGATATATCAAAGTAAGTCTCATTCATTATATATAGTTATTTAGCAAAATTTGAGTTTAATTTGATTCACTTTTTAATTAAAAGAGTTGATGTATAGGTAAACATCTTTTCTTTGAAGGTGACAATTACATATATTGAAAAAATAATATAAAGCATTTTTTTTAGCCTTAGAGGTTGATCTCTAAAAAATTGTAAAAAAAAAGGGATCCTTATATCGTAAAGAAAATAATAGTTTTGAATAAAATAGAGACTAAAAGCATGTTTGGTAAAATGGAATAAGTATACTATTCCTGACATATTCTTAAAACTTAGTTAAGCCTGTGCTTGGTTAGAAAAAAATTTCAGAATAACTAATCCTAGGATCAGATATTCTTTGACTTTCGGGAATAAGTAAAAACCATCCCCACCTATCTTTATATATTCTGAGAATAAGACATTTTATTCAGGGTAATAATAATAAGAAAATTAATAATAATAATAATAATAATAATAATAATAATAATAATAATAATAATAATAATAATAATAATGTAGTTCGTGATGACTATAATAGATATTTTTGTCTTTTTGTTAGTTATTCCTTTGTCATTCTAAGTTTATATTTTCAAACCAAACATTGGCATAAAAATTTTTAAGCAGTAAATCAAATAAAATAATACCCATTCTATTCTATTTCTTATCTATTATATTTCTAAGAATAACCATTTTATTCTTTATCTATTCCAACAGTTTAACCAAACAGGCTATAAGTTACTAAAGAATAAAAGTAAGTGAAGCAATAATGATAAGAGACTTATTATATTAAATAATAAACTAATGCGTATTTTATTTTTTGCCCTTAACATAAATGAATTAAATAAGGTGGGTATATACAAAACCAGTCCTGATATGACACATATTAGAAATCACAAATGTTAGCACTAATCAAGTAAAAGAGAGCAAAGTAAGCTTATTAGTTCATCAATACAAGCTATTTCACACAAAAAATGAATACATTTATAATATGTATTCTTGCTTCATTTATATCATTAACGCTCTTGGTAAGACTTACACTAATCTTGAATTGGTGAGAAATTTGACTATATATAAGAAGCAAAAAATTTGACCACCAGTCATTGAAAAAGCTAATTAGATCACTCCTCACTTATGGGATATGGACAAATAAATTGTATGAAGATGAAATAGTTATAACAAATAGAGGTTTTATTTTTAAAGTCTTTAAGGATGAGAAAATTAATAATAAGGAAACATCCAATGAGAGCTATTTAGATGATATAAAACCCAATATAATGAGATTCAAGAAGTTCTTAAAAAGCAAGAGGGATAAACAACTGAAGAGAAAGAACAAAGTACTTACAACCAAATGGGATAAAATTACTAGTTTAAAGAGTGAGAAATTTGAAAATATTATGACCACGAATGATGAGGTATCCTCCTACTCAAATTATTATAATGATAGTGATATTGAGATTTCATATGATAAGCTAGTTGAATTTTCAAAGGATATGAGTTTGACAAGTAAGAAAGTATCTTCCAATTATAAAGAGATTAAAAAAACTCTTAGATTAATGTAGATTAAGAAAAAAATTTAAATATGAAATGTATAATATGTTATATTCTAAGAGTGTGGATGTTTTTAATAATAAAGTATATGATTTGTTATATGAGAATAAAACACTGAAGGAGTATCACGAAGAGTCCTTTTTTAGATTTAATATAAATATGAACTTGAATTTCATGCTTGGACCTTAAAAGAACTTTAATAATAGGCATAGAATTGGTTTTACTTATGGAAGTATACCATCCAATAATAAGATAAATTTGTGAAGGAAAAGCATTAGTATGATTACTTTATACCTAAATCATCACATGAGCATATACCATCTAATTTTAGACATGAAAATTTAATGCTAGTGCACCATCCTTTAGGTTCCAAGCAAAAGAAAAATCACATGTATTCACATATAGTTCATATTCTAAACTTAGACAAATCAGAATTTAAGGAAAAAATAGGCATAATTTTCATTCAAAATAATATCAAAAGAGTATGTAATCGTATAAGTCACTTTATCAATAATTTGCATGAAATAAACTCACGATCATTATAAGCTAATATACAAGCACTTGGAATATGTTCATAGTTCTCATAAGCCATATTAGACCAAAAGAGCATTTCATTTCTAAACTTTTTGTTAGCCCTTATTATTACATAAGAAGAGTTTCTTATCCCTTGCATATTTGAAGTAGAGCTCCTAATTGCCATCGCATTTAGAGAAGACCTATCACATTCTTATAGGTCCCACTCGTAATATTCATATCCTTTTAAATTCTTATGTGAGATATCAATTTTGTGATGATCATGAACATATCTATAAAAATTGATCTTTAGAAAAATACCATTAAATGAACCTAGAAAGATATGGGTTGAAAAAGGTTTAACAACTAATCCACAAAGACCTAAATTTTTGTGAGTACTTAAAACATATTGATTTCTTTACTTTACAAGTCAATATCAAATGGCATTAAATTGATACCAATAATTGTTTTCAATGCCATTGAAATCAAATGAGAAATAACAATGGTATCTCCAATAATTGATTTTAAAAGAAAAGTTTTTAAATAACTCTGACATAAGCTAAGGAAATTGATATAAAAAAACCAATTATTAAATCCACTAACAAGGAAAAGGATATAATTGTTGGTGGTACATAAAAGGAGATAACTACTTACTTTCATATTGATAATATTCTAGGTATAGATTATGATATTTATATTAATGGAAGAGCTATTGACGTGTTGTATATATTTGGGAAAGGGGAGGGGAGCATTCTTGCATGTACCTAGTAAAATAAATATATAATGATATTAAATTGAGTTTTTTGAAAATTGTTCACTTACATGATAAGTACTTTGTATGTACTCTTTAATCACATGATAGAGTTTTTAAAAATGGGGTAGTGAAAGTTATTAATCTTTCCATTTTGATGTTCATAAATCTATATATCATATACTCTTTTTAATGTTGACAAAAATCAAGAGAAAAGATTGGTATTGAAACTTGATTATTCATGTTGCACGAATTAAGTAAAGCATGCATTACATATTGTTGTAATATAAGGGGAGCTTACTAAATGTGATTTATTTTTCCTAATATCACCAAATAGTTTTTCATTATTAAAAAAAAGGGTACAACTTGTTTTTTTTCCAATATCATTTTTTTCCAATATCACCAAATATTTTATCATTATTAAAGGATAGGGTATGGATTGTTAGACTAATTAAGGTTTTAGTGATAATAAAATATATTTTTATTAATTGTCTTACTTTTTGTGATATTAGTAGCTCTATTGCAATCAAAGTTAACAATATGTCAAAGATCATATTTAATCAAATAATTAAAAGAATGAGTTCAATAGAGCACATATGCAACCTAAGAGAGCTTCAAGAAAATTGAAGTGAAGAGTCAATAACAAGGAACAATCAAGCACATGAAGATTTAGTAAATTGCTATGATCCTCCTTATAACCTTATCTTGATCGTTACGTTAGTGAATTAGAAGTCCAGTTATTCCATGATGGACAATACATAAATCTTCATAATAAAAAGAAAGTTTAGATGATACTGACATGCACAAAAAGATTGTGAATAACGCAGTGAAGAAAATGAAACAGATCTGACAAGAAAGTTACTGTTCAAACGCTCTGAAAGTTACTGTTCATCCCTGTCAAAATACACAGATATACACCATTTTCTCCTAGCTTTTGGCATACCCATCCCACACACATCGCCCGCCCCTGTCTCCATAGGGACGCACTCATGGACAATGATACCGCGACATAAGCGGCTATAGAGACAGAATATTGTACCACTGAACTACTCGCAAATCATCCAGCCAAAAAAGTCCGAGTGCGCAACCGCGAGGAAGACCCCCCTCCACCTGTGAAAATATCATACAGAGCAGCAGTACTAGGCACACACGGAACAGTAGAAGCTGAGACGGTATGCCAGTGGCCCTCTGAAATTGAAATCGAGGCAGAGGAGGGAGATATCATTACATTGCCCAGTGAATCCGGCGGAAGCATAGCCCTCTCCTCGTCGTTTCGCACCAGGCTTGATCAGAAATGGGAAAGGGCCGTAGTCATTAAATTGATGGGTCGCCGTATAGGATACTCCCTGCTCTGTTCTCGACTACACACATTGTGGAAACCCCGCGGACCCATGAAAGTCGTCGACATGGAGCATGATTTTTACCTGGTGAAATTTATCGACGAATCTGATTACCTCACGGCCCTCACCCAGGGTCCATGGGTCATCCTGGGTCACGCCCTGTCCGTCCAACGATGGACCCCAGACTTCCGCGCGACACAAGGCAAGGTAACCCGCGCAGTCGTCTGGATCCGCTTCCCCGACCTACCCATAGCCAGATATCACCCCC